>QKQZ01052313.1:0-25088 GCA_003595255.1 Solenopsis fugax
GAAAATCACTATAAATTATAGTTAAATTATGGTAATTGCAACCATTCTCTTCTTTCAGTGTAGAGTTAATCAAATTTATAAAATTAATTTTAACAATATCTACAACTACGTGTACAGTCGAACGTACGTTCATTTAAATCTTTAAGCAGATTACTAACTTATTTACGAAATACGTGGGTGGTTTGATAAATAATTTGGTTCGCATACTAATTGAAAGCGACAGCGACATTTGTATACGTGCTCATAAAGTTTTCTTCCTATGAATGAATATTCTATGGCCACAAATTATTCTGAAAGTAATTCTTTTTTTTTACAATTGCTTAAACAGAAGTGTTTCGAGTGAAAAATGGATAAAATTGAAATTTTTGGTGTGATACATTTTTTTTTTTTTTTTTTNTTTTTTGAAGGAAAAACAGTAGAAAATTCATAAGACAGAATTTTGCCTACATTAGGTGACTCATGTTCTTCCTTTATAGGTTTTATAACCGTTCGATTTTGGATAATTGAATTTAAGCGTGACAGAACAAGCGTCAAAGATGCACCAAAATCCATCCTGGAGCCCCAAAAATCAGCTGACGCCAGAAATCATCGATAAAATCCATGACATGGTTTTGGCCGACAGACGGTTGAAAGTGCGCGAGTTAGCAAAGGTCACAGACATCTCAACTGAGCAGGTTTGCTTCATTTTACATAATGAATTTCACATGAAAAAACTTGCGCAAGATGGATGCCGCGTTTGCTCACTCCAGAGCAAAAGCGAATTCGCGTGCGAATATCAGCCGATTGTTTGCAAGTGTTTAAGAAAAATCCAACAAATTTTTTGCGGCGTTTTGTAATCATGGGTGAAACTTGGATTCATTACTATATCCCGGAAACGAAACAGCAGTCGAAACAGTGGGAATTGCACGGGGCGAATCGGCTCCGAAAAAGGCGAAATGCCCTGGATCCATCCTAGAAAGGTAATGGCATCGGTTTTTTGGGACGCGAAAGGAATTCTACTAATTGACTACCTAAAGGAGGAAAACCATTACTGGAGAATACTATACATCACTTTTGGACCGATTAAAAGCAGCAATTCAGAGAAACGTCCAAAAATGGTCAAAAAAAGGTGCTGGTTGTTCCACCATGACAACGCACCGACGCATTCAAGTCGTCTCGTTGAGCAAAAACTGACCGAATTACGATTTGAACTGCTTCCGAGTCTATTCAGCCGATCTAGCTTCCTCGGATTATCATCTGTTCCCAAAACCCAAAATTTTCCTGGTTAGACAAAAATTTGGATCAAATGAAGAGGTCATACAGGCAGTAAATGAGTATATTTTGAGGGCCTCGAAGAAATCCACTTCCGTGAAGGAATCGCGAACCTGGAGAAACGTTGGGGCAAATGCTTTAAACTTCAAGGGGATGATATCGAAAAATAAACTACGTTACAAAAATTGTTATCTTTAATATCAAACCAAGTTACTTATCAAATCACGTACTATGATGCAATATCGTTTAAATTTTTTAAGCATTTTACATGTACATACGAAAGAAGCAATGATATTAGATTTAAATGCTATTGCTGACGAATTTATTAATCGAAATAAAATTCGGTGTTCAAACTTTTTATTTATATAGAAAAAATGATTAAACTTTCTTTTTCGATTTTGTGAACTAAATATTCTGTACATTTTATTTTACATAAAAATAATATATAACCCTCATATTTCTGTACACTTTTAATAACGTAAAGACTTGAAAAGAAAAGTCATTTGAAAGTTTATCGCCTTGCCCCCCCAAAATTTTGTTCAAGTCGCCGCCTATGGCAAATATGGAGCAAAATTTTCTTTTACAAGTTTATAGTTTTTAATCGAAGCCGAGCGAGGCTCGAGTCTCGCCGAGCGAGCTGTTGAGCCAATCGTCTCTCGCGCGTGCTTGCGCGACGAGAGTAAAAAAAAGACGCCGTTGCGTCTACAATAAGTAGCAATGACCTTGACTAGTGTATTGACTCGAAAGTCCCGTCTCCCTTTGTTCTCGGACATCCGTTAGGAAACCCGTTCCCATACGTTCTCGTACTCTTTTTTGCTGAGCCAGTCGCCAGTAAGACTAAGGATCGAATTCAATATGTACTTACGAATCCGAGCGAATTCCGATACTCGACTCCGACTCCACTTCCGCTCAATGGAGTTGGATTACCGCTCACAAAAACTGCTACCTTACTCGCTCGCAATCTAAACGAGCCACTTTCGAACGCGAAGAGAGGGAACAAAGTCAAAGTGAGGTGCACATTGGTGTACATTACACATTACACATATTCGCGGATACTCCAATGCCAAGAAGAATCGAATCTCCACGAGGTCATCGTGGAATATCAGTTTCGATTAGCGAGCGTCTCTATGAGAACGTCTGATTAGCATTTATTAAACGTCTGCTATCCGTTTTAAAATAAAGAAGAATAAGCGGAGTGCGCATCTACCCGTCCCGCATACAGAGAAAGCCTCTGTCTTTAACGATTCATAATAATGTCCTTGTCTCTTTGTTTGAACGCGCGCCAGCACGTGGTGGCATATATCAGTCGATATGGAGTACATCGATGCAATTGACTTTGAAGCTATGCTGCTTCGCCTTCGCTTTCAACGTCATTTCCGCAATTCTCATCGCTCCTTATTGCCAGCCGTTTTTTTTCTTTTTTTCTTCTTTTTTTTACAAGAGAGAGAGAGAGAGAGAGAGAAATAAAAATTTAATTGCCTATTTATTGATTGCGAAATGAAAAATTTCGCAAACAAAATGTTTCATATGAAACAGTCGCGCTATATTAATCTGCGCTGTATTAACTTTTTGCCGTACTTCTAATTGTTCCAATTTAAATGTCATTGTTAATGCAATTTACTGGCAGACACTAACAAATATTCCTCGTGTAATTTACGAAGGTGCGATCGATATGCTGTCGGCACGGAACGCGCGTATCGTGAAAATTGCAGCGTGCTATAACAGTGCTTCCCAAGCCAATGTCAAACCGTTGCTGTAAAAAGCTACGTTGCTACTTGCCTTGAATATGAATAACATTTTATTGAATCTATTCATGACACTCGCATTCGATATATATTTAACCCTTAACGATCACACTTCAGTAAAGTATGACAAAATGATCCCAATTGACTTTGAACAATTGTCGCGCCTAAACTATTGATTGTTTAAAGTAAAAAAAATTACTGAACATTCTTCAAATAGTGTAAAATGTGAATTAATTTCATGTTATATTAAATTTTAAATCGAACATGATAAAAAATTATTCAACCAAAAAAAAGAAACGTAAAAAATGACTTTTTTATTTAAAAAATCATAACTTTAGATTTTTAATGTAAAAAAAAATTTTTTTAGGGTATACTGTTCAGATATAGCACTTTAAGAAAAAAGAATCAGTGTCAGTGCACGTTTGAAAAAAGGTATTTATTTTGAGTTATAAGAAGGTAGTTTTCGAAAAAATAAATTAATTCACATAGAGAGAATTTAAAACTATCAATATATGACGACAAAAGTGCAATATTAAAATAATAATATAGAGAAAAAATTAAGCCGAATCTTTCGTTCGAGATCACGTAGACCCCTAGTGACCGTTAAGAGTTAAAAAGTGCAAATTTTGCGATAAAATTTCCTTATAATGCTCAAGAAACTTGCTTTCTTATTTACAGCTACGATTAACACATAACTCCATCGTCCTATGTACGCGAAAGAAAAATAAAACAATTGTTTCGCTTACGAGCCTAATGTTCCAGCGAGAATCGCAAAATAAAAATCGACGTTGCCGAAATCAATTCCTTTGTTTTAATCGTAATCTTCTCACTTTACAGGTGTCCCCGAACCGGCGCTGTCTGAACCAGCTCAACAGCTGATCGGAGCACGAAGCGGCGGTGAACGGGGCTACTATCGCACCACCACCCCGCGTTTCGGAGAAATTCAGTCTCGTGTCGTCTAGGTAAAAAAATAAAATAATAAACCGGTAAATCTCTTGGCGAAGAAAGAGATCTGTATCCTTACACCTGGCAAGAGGATAGGAGGATAGCAAGCAAGGGCGAAGTGTGTTCTCGCTCGCTTGGACACGCCATCATGGTGAAAACTTTTCAAGCGTACCTACCTTCCTGTCACCGCACTTACTCGTGCATTCACTGCCGTGCTCATCTCGCCAATCACGACGAACTCATCTCTAAGGTAACCTACACATTTCGATCGATTTCTACGATAAATCTCTTGCAGTCTTCTCCAATCTTAAGCTTTCTCTTTCCCTTTATTATTCCCTCGCGATATGATCCTACGGATCATGATGGATCGAAAAAAACTCGTCAGCACATTTTGCTAATCTATATTTAACAAATTGAGATATCAATGAATGACTAAATATACAAATAAATTTTTTTTTATAAGAAAAGAAAATTAATATATGTTTCAATGTTTACATTTCAAGTACAAGAAAAGACTCATATGATTTTTTGCTTCTAATATTATAATCCAGTGAATGGCTAGAGAAGTTATTATGGAACTATTTTGAAAAGATTTTTTCAATTTGCAACATTTTTCATCAATTTACTTATTACGGACAATCGGATATTATGCAAAATAATCGGAAAGTTTTTTAAGTGCAAACGTATAATCAGTTTCAATCGAAATTTGACGGCAAAGATATTCGAACCTGATTATTATTATTGTTTACATTTTGTCAGCTAAAAAAAATGATAATTCTGACTAATCTCTAAAAAAAATCTAGCCCAGAGATATGAAATCTTAGCCAAAAATTCGCACTCAAATAAAAATCATAAATAATTTCATAACAACTAATAATAAACGTAACTCTGCGCCTCGTTTTATCTCTTATACATATATTAGTGACATAAATTTTCTCCATTTTGCATTTTCAGTCCTTCCAGGGCAGTCAAGGTCGTGCCTATCTCTTTAATTCTGTGTAAGTATAATTAATATGTCGAAAATAGAACAACTTCGAGATCTTTGGCATTGGCTATCTCTTTATAACACGTACATATAGGATGTCCTAGAACTCTATTTTTATTCTTTTGAATCTGCTATCAATATAATTTTTTAATTATATTTACAACTAATTTTTCCTTAAAATTTTTGAGCCAATACTTTTTCCATGTTTTTTATATTTAACATTTGCATACTACATAAAATTTAATTACAATGTAGGAAATGTTATTGTGAATATAAATGAAAAATAAGATTTTTCTGTTCCCCACACCAATCTACGCACAAGTTCAATTTGTATAAATTCTTTAAATTATTTGAAAACAGTATAATTTCTTGATATTTTACAGTTTTGTAATTAAAGTAAATGAAATCGAACTAAATATCCAAATTTTTAGTAATGGTTGTAATTTGGAGATATTCTTTGTGTGTTTTATGTCAACATCGATCGATACGTATACATATAACACAGAACACATATGACAGAAATGGAAAAATGATAATTACGTTACGTAGGGTGAACGTAGGTTGCGGTCCCGCGGAGGAGCGAGTTCTGTTAACTGGGCTGCACGCTGTCGCTGATATCTATTGCGAATGCTGCAAAACCACCTTAGGGTGGAAATATGTTAGTTATCCGTTAACTTATAAATTAGTTTTAAATTAAAAAATCGATTCATATAATGCTAATTGTCTAATAATATAATTTTTTTAGGAGCATGCATTCGAATCAAGTCAGAAATATAAGGAAGGAAAATTTATAATCGAACTTGCCCACATGATCAAGGAGAATGGATGGGAATGAAAAGCAGAGGGGAATAGAATAGTTCCCCGTGCCTCTCATCAAACTTTTCCTGATAATGCCTACAACGTTGTCTAATTGCAATGTATGGCCCCTCTCTATTCGAACCACCAACGAAAGTCTGTGATTTCATTTGTGATTTATAATCTTAGTAATCTTCGTTTCGGACAATTCAAACACAACATCGGTTTGCTTCTGATCAAATCGAGCAAGCGAAGGTATCGCGGCGATCTGTATTCGTCGGTGGACACATCTCATCAAGTATTGTAAAGAAATTATTTTTCAATGAAAGAAAAAAGTAGAGTAAGATGACGATGTCAAGTAATGGTGGAACATGACGATGAAGGTGCCATGGTGGAAATAAAAAAGCGAGATTGCTCGGTACGAGCAGTGGGGTGCCCCCCCTCCCTAATTTTGATTCATTATCTTTGTAGGCATTGCGTGCAGTCGTGTGTCGACACTGAATGTTAAAAATTAAACGTGCGGGGCACCCCGACAATCAGTTTTATCTGTTTTATGCACCGGAACAGCGGAAGTGCCACAGACTTTGCCGGACTGATTGCCTGCCTGCCGCGTCTGTCATTGGAATTTCACTGCCGATATTCCTAATATTAATTAAGAATGCTACGTCGTATTTAGACGACGTAGTAGTAGTCCTAGTTTAGCATACATTATAGAGTACTAAAGCCTATATTATATTATTATAGGACTTTGTGGATATAGAAAATAGAAATGAATAAGATTAATGAAAGCAACAAGAGCAGAAGAGAGAATGAGAGAATTTAACTGAATGTGCGTGTGTGTGCGTGCGTGCGTGTGCGTGTGTGTGCGTGCGTGTGCGTGTGTGTGCGTGTGTGCGTGTGTGTGCGTGCGTGCGTGCGTGCGTGCGTGCGTGTGTGTGTGAGAGAGAGAGAGAGAGAGAAAGAAAGGGAGGGGGGAGATAAAGAGCGGAAAAAAGGAGAATATAAATGAAAAAGTCTGGTTAAATGTCACGTGTACATGTTTGATTTATGTTCATCATGCCTGCCAAACTGTCTGTTTATCTGCCAGTTGCCACTGTTATTACAGTAGTATCACATTGTAATATGTTAACGTTTTCATCGGCTGAGTAGGGTGTGGTGTGATTGAAGTTTTTGTTGTGAAATCTTGAAACTGCGCCTTCCTATGCACGCAATATATCTGAAAAAGAGTGATTGTGCTCGTTTTCTTGAATATCTCAATCTCGTTCATAAATATTTTATAAGATCCAACTGTATTTACGGATTGTTAGTAATGACAGTCGCGATCGTATAAAAAAATAATTTCATTGAGGATTGAATTTTATCATCCAACTTTTGATTACACAAGCAATCAAATATCCATAATAAAGTTGTCGCTTCTTATACTACGTTGATGCGTTTTCATACTATATAGCCTTTGCGTGAGAAATTTTCCTTTGAAATATCAGAGAAGCTGCTTATATACGAATATATCATTTATGCTGTATTTCTTGACGAGCTCTTCCGTTGCTATCTTCTTGTTACGATTATCGAAACGAAAATTAAACAAAATTTGTAAAATTTATGGCGAGTGCACTTACTAAAAAATCGAATAAATACAAGTTGCGTCTGTGCGTGATACTTAATGATTGAACTGATGATTTGCATAAATTGTTGTTTAATAACATTAATCGACTGTCGACTCTAACTCGTGATATTAATCGACGTTTTAAAAAAATTAGTTCCATTTTACGTATATTGTACATATATTAACAGGAAGATAGCTTTATTATTACGTTTATTGCATCCAGCGATAATCTGTTTATATTGTATAAAGCATTTTGTATAATATCAGTATGATCATCGTTTGCACTGTTTTCCATTAGAAAATTATGTGTAGACAAATCATATATTTAGCTTTCAAGTGCATACATATGAAAGTGCAGTATATTTCATGCAGCGTATATGTAGAAAAAATGTTTGACTACCTATCTGTTCGACAAATTGACCGAATTGACTAACTGACCGACCGAACGAATGAAATAAATGAAGGAATGAACGAATGATTGTGTCGGCCTAACATTCACGCTGTCACTCAAAGAGTACTTTTTATATTAATGTGCCGATATCCGCACTCACCTTTTCGGAAACTTGTTAAAATGTATCAACACACTAACTCTATAGTCTTCAGCCTCCACAACTTTCACCATCACAAGATTTTGCTTTGTAAAACGTGTTCTTAATAAAACGAAAAAAAAAGAATACATAAAGTATTGTAGATAATTTAAACGCGTTCTATAAATTTTATAAAATAATTATATAAATTCTTATTATATATAAATATTTCTCAAAAGACAATAAAACGGTAAAGGCTAATTAGCCTGAGTGCGGATAGATGCATAGTTTTGTGATAAAGATCACAACAAAGGAAGATTGAGAGGTAAGTCAGCACATCAATGTTTCAGTTCAGTTTGAATTCTCCATATAATTTTTTAATTTTTAAAATTTTTTAGCAAATATTGCTGATAAACAATTTATTTTCATATAATTTTCATTAAAGCGACCATTGGTATCTGGCGTTCAATTTCAAACAAGGCGTTTCGCGCATGCGCTTTTGATTTCGGCTTCCTGTATCAAGTTGCCAACGCATAGCGAGTTGCACTTCTGTCTTATGTATATGTATACAGATGACAATGGACTCCGCCACGGTCATTTGATCGTTTCCTGTTAGGTTCTTATAATTGTTTTTTTTTGTTCACTTTTTTTTGTTTAAATGTGAGCAAATTTTTATTCGTCGTTATTACATATTTGTTAGACACAAAGCTAATAGTGTTAGGCTAAACGTATTGCCTATTATTTTATAATCAAAGATGAAAAACACAAAGGCCAAAAATTCAAGGTAAAGGAAAAGTCATGGAATTTTTAACAACTATTATACATATAATTTTTTGTACAATATGTGTCATATGTTGATTGCGATGTGGATTTGCTTTTGAAAATAAATCATCGAGATAAGTAGAGTGCTATGTCATTCTGAGTTAAATTATATATTCAATTATTTCATTATGTTACATTTAATTTGTAATACAAACTTTTACAGAACATGTTCAGGACGTTTTAGCGACCAAAGTGGACTGTTTGACATTGCCGTTCGACCAATGCTACAACAAGGGCACGAGGGGGAATTATGCAGTTGGTTGAAAGAAATGAGTTTGATTCCTACAACCTCCAATTGTCTTCATTTAGATTGTAAAGGACGTAGTTTAATATGGAGCCCTGCACGAATCGTAGACAAATATGTTTGGACTTGTCCCAACTGTACAAATAAACGGGCCATAAGGGAAAATTCTTTCTTCTTCGGAATAAAATGTGATCTGAAAATGTGCCTTCAACTGATACTGGGATGGTGTCAAAATATTCCTTGTGAAGATACTGCTACTCATTTAGGTTCCTATTTACATAAATAAATGTTATCCAACATTTATAATTCTGAGCATTAACTTGATCAATTGATTGCTATATCAATGTTCGCGTGCCTATTACCTTCTTGATAAAAATAAAAAAAGAGGACAAACATGAACATGGATATACATCCAGTCACAAATGTTTTACAATAATCAAAATGCTATATTGCATCAGATACATATGTATGTATATATTATTGCAGATGTAAAGCCACACGTGGTTAGGAAGATATATGAACGATGTGACAAAATTTCCGCAATCTATGTTAAAAAACATCCAGATGATTGGTTATTAGGTGGCCAAGGTGCAATATTAATTGTGGATGAATTTCCTGGTGGCTACATGACAGAGCATCAACCAGACATAAATTCTACTAAAAAACGTAATAATAATTCACATACAGTGATATGTATTGCAGAAGCAAAAACTGTACCACCTCGCGTATGGTTACATATGATTGATGCTATACCAGAGGTAATATTTTAATGGAGTACATTTTAATTACAAAAGAATATTGTATAAAAATTCATGTCATTTTATATGAACTTTATTTTACATTGTATAAATTACATATTTTATAGCCACAAAAAAATGACAAATTACAAACAGGGGTTGACAAAAGTAACATGGTAAAAGAAGCTTTAGAGGAGATTACGAGGCATGCAGCATCAGGAAGTTATATAGTAGCAAATAATCGTGCTCGTTGCTGCAGTTATGAATCTTTACAGAGTCTATGTATAAAATATAAAATTATAAATGTCGAACAATTACAAAAATACGATCCACCTGGTAAAAGTAAACTTCTTGATAATCTCGGTAATTACTTTTTTTAATAACATTGGAATATATCTTTGTGTGTTTCTCTATTCATGTAAACATTTTCGCGCAATTATTTTTCTTCTGTATTTTAAGAAACAATTTGGCAAAGTGCCATCGAAGTTTGTGAGGAAATTCAAGAAGCTGCGCATCCATCAATTAAAAGTATCATTGGTAGGCATTTATGGAGACAAAAATTTGGTGCAACGCCTTCTACTGCGTTTCAAGATATGCTGACTCATATTGCGGAATATTATCAATTTTTATTTACACATGAGTAAATATTGAAATCTCTTTCATATCATTGCGTTACATTTGCTGTCATATATGACAAAAAGTATTTCTCAAGATAACTGTATTTGTTTATGAGCATAAAACAGATATCAAAAAACTAGTTTAAATATTTTATATTATAAAAGTTTTACAAGTTGCCTTCTTAAATCAAATATTCATAAATTATATATATATATATATATTCCACAAAACCCGTTTTTTTATTTGTGGATAGTAAAATGTAAGTTAATAATGGTTATATTATTAAGTCTTCCAAGTATTACTAAGATATTACTCATTATGTAACATTAAGCACTAATGTATGATAACTGTTAATATTATTAGAATTATATAATGGATGGATTTCAATGTTAAGAAAACGAAATATGAGGTGGCACAATTTGTGACAAGTTGTATCTAATATTTTTATTTGTTCTAATATTGACAGAAAGTATAGAAGACTGATGTCAACTCTACCAATAGAATATTAAAGTAATTTTGAGTCCATTAACATAGCAATACTAGCGTAAAAATATGAAATTATAATAACGTGTACCCACATAATACGTTTTCTACTTGAAGAGATATTATGTGTTTTAATGTTAAGTGAACCTCTTGTTTTTTTATTAATATCCTCAAATATTCAAATACGCACAAAATTAAATTTATGATATATAACTTTTTATATACATATATATATTTTTTATACACTCAATTTCTCTATTCTAAAGTTATTAGAATTAAGTACTTCATTTATCCTAACAGTTCTCCTTAGTCCTCACTTATTCAATTAATTTTGAATGAAAACTGAATAAAAAATAAGAGATATATATAATTAATATACTATAATTTTTTTTTTCATATGATGTAAGATTACTCAAATACAAATCGCAAGAGAGCACTGTAAGAGGAGAAATGTACAAAAATATTTTTAGAATAGAGGAATTTAATTGTGTATTGTTTTCATACATATGTTTGTTACATAACGTCCTACAGTTTTATTGTTAGATATAATTTTATATAAGGGTCAAGCAATCTGCAGGATCATTGTGTAATCTATTTACAATTTATCAACTACAACATTATAAATAAATTTTTATAAAATAAAAAGAGTTATTATGTTTTTATCAATGAATTAAAAATGTAAAATAATTTTTTCATTTTTTCTTTGAAAAAATAAGGTATAAAACTTGCTTAATGTTTAAATTACTTGCTTCAATTTTTTGCTTCAGTTTTTACTAATTTGATTTATAATCAATAAAAAGTAAAGAGTAAAAATTAAATATTAGTAATTTATTCCTATCTTTTGAAAAAAAAAGTAAACGGAAGATATGAATAGATAATAAATAATTGTAAGTTAAAATTTAAGAGATTTGTATATTACTTTATATTGTTTATTGAAGTAAATATGTTATTACGATAATAAATATTCAACATAATTTTAATTATATGTAAAAAATAAAAAAAAAAAATTTTATGAGGGGGCACCCGGGTTTGAACCGGGGACCTCTCGATCTGCAGTCGAATGCTCTACCACTGAGCTATACCCCCAATCGTCTGTTGTTCTTCCATACGTACCTTTTAAGCTATGTAATAGGTTTGTTATAATACACACACATATATTCACTAAATATATAATTAAAACCAAAATTTTTCACTGTACAATTTTACAGTAACTTTTACATTCAAAACAATCATTATTGACTCCGATTTCTTTGCTCAGAAAGAATTTTTCAATTTTTATTTAAGCATATATATATATATATATAATAGTTTCTTTCAATAATAGCTAATTTTAATTTTATTTAAACTTGATAGGAAAAGCATAGCTTTTATCAACTGTAGTTTTTAACATAATCGAAACATTATTGACTTTCTACACTTTGAGAAAAATTTTCAAGTTTTGTTTAAAAAATTCTCTGAGTTTAACATATAATTTAATTTTTAACATTTTAAAGAAAAATTTAAACCAAACTAAATAAATAAATAAATCTTTTGTACTCATTTGATAATACAGATATGTTTCTGTTGACACATTTCTGAGACGCGGTGGTATCTAAGCAACCCTTACGTTAACTTGCTAGTTACTCGTGCTAATGCGGAGCGTTCAGTGCGCTTCCCACCCTCTAAAGGTACGTTTCACTGTCGCCATAACGAGTCGACCTCGTGGCCGATGCAACAAAATTAACAACCAAACTTTGATTTATGAAATCTGACGCCAAAATAATGAGCAAACAACATAATTTAGTTGCGTAATTTATAACGCGAGGTAAGTACATTAATTATAAAATTTATACATGAGATATTATACCAGAACGATGATTGACTAAATTCTTGCGTATTTTCCGATTGATATCATATAAAGGCCTTTTTTTTAATCGTATTTCTACACTTACATCATTTACTATTCTTTTCTGTTGAAAATGTATTCTTCTGCAACAAATTAAAAATATACTATAAATATAATATAACTTAATTAAGCAAGAAGATGAGCCGGCAAGCATATATTACAAAATCACATTAATCTATTTTTCATTTTAATGCTTATTTATTTAATCTTCTATTCTATATCTATTTTATTTAATGTTTTAAAATTGAAATACTTTTTTAATAATTATAGAACTTTATTCCAACATTTTTAAGCTTTGCTTTATTTATATATCTTGTCAATTTATAAAGATATATAATTGTATAAATATATTAATAAAATTTTTAAGAATGCTGTTACAAGAAATGAACAAATTAAGTTTTCGAATACTTCAGTAAGACACGACTTGTCATCATATTCAAATAATAGTATCTGGTATAATAAATTTAATCACTTACACTTATCAGCAAAAGTAAATTATTAAATACATTTAATTTTTTTTATTTGTGTGCATGATTGTATCAAGAAATATATTTGTAGAGAAATAGAACATGAGTAATTGTTTCATTTGTTAACTTTTGTGAGTAAATGTATGTGATACCTACATGCACTGCGTTCCGATCGATTACCAATTAGGATCTCGTAAACAATAAACACGTGATATATATCAAAGCGTGGTGCACGTAACGTGAAAAGGCGGAGATGTTACGTTTAAGTATTAATGATGCAATATCACGAAAAACGAAGGTCTCGGCGAATTATTAACGGAGCAATAACGATCGATGTGCGGCATGGTGAATCAACGAAATAACGATTTTCAGTCATCGTCGCGTTACGGTGCGAGTTCGTCACATGTATTGTGTATATGTATAATATATATATCTTGCGCGAGGCTACAAACTATATGAGATCTTACTCTCACTTGTGCGGCATTCAACCGATATAGAAAGCGACTGCTTCTTCTTCGGCAGAAATGTTGAGATATTTATTTCATTAATTAACGACAATAAGACGTTTCCGAAAAAGGTAGTTGACAATTTTTTTTGTAATTTCAAGCAAGCTTTATTCAATAAGATTTTAATTTGGATCTTATTTGCGTAAAAATATTCAAACTTAAGATATGTCACAAAGTGCAGATATAATAAAACGCGAGTTTTCCATTTATTTATTTGAAATTTTTTATTTATAAGACGAGTTTTTAAAAATTACAACAAATATTTTCTTTAAATAAAATTAAACTTAATGTTGCTTAAAAATGTACATGATCAGTTTCAGGCAAGTTTTTTATTAAACTAATTTTTATTCAATTAATTCATCATCTCTTCGTAACAAGCACTAGCGTTAACGCAACGTAAATATAAGAATATTGCCTAAAAGACGAATAAACAAAGTATAGTACAAGTACAAGTTAAATGAATGAAATTCTAAACAGAATAATAACATTTTTATTCCATTTATGCCGCCGAGTTTAAAAGATGCTATGCATACCAGCGAGTAAATAGCTCCCTTGATGTTTTAAGTAATCAGTTTTCTGACGGCTTATACGATCTACGTGAGGTGAAGATTAGAATTCGACACGTGACGACCTTGCCGTGGCATCAGCCATTATGGTTCTTTACAGGTATTCGCGTGTTGTGACCGTTGGTTTCTATGGTAGCGAGTGACCTGGTCAGTTCACCACGTGGTCAGTAACTGAACTTTGATTTAGAGTCGAAAATTTGGGTCGTACCTTAATGGATGCTTATTTTAGGATGCGGAGCATCGTTACAGATTTTACGGCAACGTCCTTCACGCGTGCAGATACATAAATCGATAGTTTCATTTTTATGATAGCTTCTGCATTTATTATCGTAGCGCATCGCGAAACGCTTAAAATTTACCTATTCAGCTCGAGGGTGTACATACAACGTACATACAACGTGCGTGTATGTCGTTACATTTTAATTTTATTCACGTGCATATACTTGTATCATTATTGATGGCATCAAAAGCATATACTTTTTCAAATTTCGGACATGAACCGCGATATGTATATGAGCGCACAATGGACGTTTTCGACCCCAAATTTCTTTTAGGCACCAATCCAATTGGCTCGAATCGCGACGTACCATCAGACGTTCTCCTCGGGGCGCGATGAGTTCGATCCATCGAAAAGTCCGAGGATGCTTCCACGCGACTGGTTGGAGTAGTCGCGAGTAGGTGCCAGAGACGGGCATGGACACTAAGACTCCGCCGATCCCGCTGAAGTCGCAGGAGAAGTCTCAACCGAGAAGAGCGGATCGCGTGGCGGCCGACGTGTCCTTGCCCCCGCTGACACCGTACCCGATTCATCGTTCCTCCAAACACAGATCGTCTGGTACATCGTGGCAGAATCCACCACCTTGCGTTGTGCAGCATCAGGATCACCGCAAGAAGAGGCCTTACAGGTGAGACGGAGAAAGAGAGCGAGACAGAGAGAGAGAGAGAGAGAGAGAGAGAGAGAGAGAGAAGCCTCTCGATATTGATTATCTTTCAAACTACTTAAATATGATGCTCTTCTATTTTCGTTCACAAGTCAATCTGTTTGACAGGCGAGGTTCAACTCACGATATTCAAACGATTGCCGTTAGCGAGTAATTCGCCTTCTTATAGCGATGCAATCGAAATAATTTTATACGAAGATATAAAAGATGTGCAAAATAAATTTTACAAATTCCTTTTCCTTTTCTCTTCCGCTTGACAAAGAGAAAAGAGAAACAAAGAGAAACGCACTGTTTCAGAGTATTACATATCGGCGCTACACCTTTGATGCACGCCTGTCAACAAGGTGACAGGGCAAGAGTGTTGAGATTATTGAAGGAACAGGAAGGAACGACCGCTTATAGAGATCGCACGTTGAGGAACGCCCTTCATTATTGCATGGACGCGAGTACCGGTGGTGCCGTTGCCGCGGCGGCACCAGAACTGGTGAACGCCTCTGATGCCGAGGGGCACACCCCGCTTCATCTCGCGGTCATCGCCGGGGACACACAGCTGGTCGCGGTTCTCTTAGCGAACGGCGCCAATGTCAACGCTAAGGATCTTGAGGGACATAGCGTTCTTCATTGGGCCACTGGTACTTGGCGCTTTTATCTTTAAGCTTTACCTTTTTTTAATCCTTAAATTGCATTTTAAACTGCACAAATATTGTTTTACCTTTTTCTTTCGGCTTTTAGCGTTTACAACAGTGTTAATAAACGTTATCTAGCATACCGTTTATCGTTATTAAAAAAATTTATTTTAACTCTCTAGCCCTTTGTTCTTATCCTTATATATTCCATTTTGCTTTGACTCTCTTCCGCGATTTTTATTTCGCAACAACGTATAATGCATGAATGTGCGTGATGTGTAAATGTATGCAAATGTTCGGATCAATGGGTTCGCTGAGCCTCAATGATTGTATATACGGATCAATCATCCCTCAACAGAGAGATCCGCATGGACCATGTCAGGTGTTAGATGCTTTCTTTATATCTAACAGATAAAACGCTTTTACACGCGCGCGCGTTCGTAAGTTTTCGTACAAATAAAATCCAAGGACTTCTATGGTCAGTCGCTCAAACGATCGCGATATGCGCTCTCGCGTGATCGCTAACGGACCGGAATGACGTTACTCGGAACGACCTACTAACCTTCCTTGACCATTACGCCACACCGTCGCTTCCCCAGAGATCGGAAGGAACGATACGGCGTCCTGCATTTCAGCCCGTCACCCAACTTTTAAGGAAATTTTAAACTTCTTAATGTAGAATAGTGGACAGTTTGACCTTTCAAGAGAAAGCGGAAGAAAAAATAAGATTGTAATAACAAAAATAGAATTAATAATAAATTAATATTGTAATAATGTGATGTAGAATACTGATCAGCGATGCGCTTAGAGAACTTTAATTTATCTAGATAAAGATAAAATAAATTACATGTAAACGTATCTTAGATCAGATAAAGACGATTTAATTTTAAATTTATCTACATAAAATTACATATCGTTTTATCTAGATAATTTTAATATCGCTGTTTTTTTTCAAAATCGAATCACTAATTCTGGAGCCATTTTTACATAGTGCTATTTTTTTTATCTATGCAACCTATTTTGTTATCACTTTAAAAAAATTTTTCTGTTATAACAAATGGTAACTTTGAGGTTGAAGCTGAGAACAATATTTCATGATTGTTGTTCATATTAACTTATATAATTTGAAAAAGATAATACTTCTTTTGTCTAACATAAAGTTAGAAATAGTATATATTTTGATAATCTAAATATAAAGATAAGATAAAGTCATTTCTTCATCTAGATAATTATCTAATTTTACATAGATGCTAAATATCGATAGTGATAGTCGCAATTATAGTTTCGAATTAGATATTGAAGCTAAAGCAGATTACATCCGCAAGAACTTTTCAAATCCGTATATACTAGAACAGAAAAGAAATCTACCTCGATACTAACAAAAAATAAGAAAAATTATGCATCTATAATAGTGATACTTTCTACTCGACAAATTTATCCGAAATCATAATAACGTTCTCTCACGGTGTCTTCGTTAAGAAATCGTCTCCACAGATCCAAAGTCCAAAGAAAATACACGAATGAAAGAGTCATCCGGTATTATTCTTTTTCTCTTCTTTCACTCTGTCCAAAATATTTAAGAAAAAGACCGAAGGTAAAAAAAAATGATTTTCAGTCTGCGGGGAAGCGGAATGCGTTCGGTTGATTTTGGCGGCCGGCGCACGACCTTCCACCCCGGATTTACGTGGCGGATCTCCACTTCACTATGCCGCCCAATGTTGCGGCGCGGCCGCCACGGCCGAGCTCGCTGTTCCTAAGAAGGTCGGCCTAAAAGTTTTGCAAACACTTCTCGAATTCGGCGCGGATGTGAACGCGAAGGACGAGGATGGACGACAACCGATTCTATGGGCGGCAAGCGCGGGTAGTGTGGAGGCCGTGTTGGCTCTAGCAAGGTAGACGACTGTTGACTCTAATCGTCTCATATCTCCAACAAGCGTCAGTCTCTCCAATATGCTAGACAGATTTCAATCTTTGAGTCTCTGAAACGATAGTAAAGAAGACATCGCCTATGTTGCAAAAGACACGAAGGAAGATTCGTTATAATCTTCCTTTGATTTAGAGCCGGAGGATCGGCAGCCGCAGGTACTTCCGACAAAGATGGATTGACGGCACTTCATTGCGCAGCTTCGAGAGGCCACGCGAGATGCGTAGAGGTTCTCGTCAACCTGTGCGGATCTCATCCGGACTATGTGGACGACAATGGTTGTTCCGCGTTACATTACGCTGCCACCTTGGGTCACGCGGATGCTACCGCTCTCATTCTCAAACTCGGGGCTGATCCCAATCGCCAAGATCGAAAGGGTAGAACGTAAGATTACCAAGTTTATGGACAATATTAATTTTTAATCGGTCAAAAATAAATTTCCTCACGAATAAGAATTCTCGATAATCAATATTTTATCGTAATTGATACATCAATTTGCTATTATTTCAATTCTAGTAAAAAAAATATTGAAATTTCGAAGAGAATTTAATGTCTTTTAGGCCAGCACTTTGCGCCGCAGCTAAGGGACAGTTAGAAACCTTGAAAATTCTGACTCAACATGGTGGGTCGCTTCACGCTAAAACCGTGCGTGGCACGGGAATAGGACACGAGGCCGTTGCGTCCGGCAGAATCGAATTGATAAAATGGTTAGCGAAAAAAAGACCGAGCACGTTAGATGTTGCTACTCACGACGGCAAGACACCTCTTCACGTCGCGGCTTTACACGGTCACTTGGACGCGTGCAAAGTTCTTTTGGACCATGGCGCAAAAATCAACGCGGTTCTTAGGACCAGCAAAGGCAATTCCATGACTCCATTGGACGCAGCTCTCTATAGAGGACATAGGGATTGTGCGAAACTGATTCAGATGCACGGCGGTACCACGGCGCAGCAACTGAGAACGCATAAGACCGCACCGAATAAAGGTCAGATTAGGTATATGTATGCGTCCTGTGTAGACGTTTGCTCAATATAGCTCGAACCGCGCGTATACTAATATAATGAATATTTACATTAATTCTTAATGCAAAATATTGCAAATATTTACTCCTTAAGGACTAATATCTCAATGTTATAATTATATTTGAATAGTAACCTAGCTCTATTATTATAGCAAAATAAGTCATTGAAACAATTTTAGTTTTTACAGCAAAGGTCCGAATAAAACATGACGAGAGTAGCACCGCGAGCGACAGTAGTCCTTGTAGACAAAGTCGAGGGCACAAGCATCCTGAGCTTTATTATGAGGAGCGGTGGATAGAAAGAAGAACGCGGCGGAAAGGTAATTTGAAAAAACTAACTCGTCAGGATAGTCGGAGTTTTAGCGAGGAAGAAGTTCGTCTGTCGAAGACATCCTCAAAAAAGGACGAGAGAAGAGCTCGAAGCGAATCCGCACGGTAAAACGAATACCTCTTCATTAATATGCAAAATAATATGCGAGAGACGTTTGAAATAAATCTTTTTCTTTCCCTATTCATAAACTGTTACTGTAAAAATTATTATTCTGGAGAATATTTTATTTTCACACCATCTCGATATTAATAGAATTTTATATCTTTTTCTTAAAAGATTATAAAATTTTTAACATATTTTAAAAACAGTTTAGGTGGTTAAATGTAAAAAATTAATAATTATGAAAATGGAAAGTTGCATCATTTTCGAAATGTCTCTTGTATTATTTGCACTGCCATAAGTAGTAAATTTTTAAATTATGAATAAATAGATATGACGATAATGGCATCAGTGAGCACAATTTGCAAAAAAAACGAAGCAGAAGAGTATCGACGAATCATAAACACAAATATTCGAATTCGTCGTTCGAATCGGACAGCTGCGATTATTCTTACGATGACGCTGAAAATGGAGCAGTTAAACGTCGGCAGCACACAAAAAAACAAGAGAAAGATAAAAGCAAGAACTCTAATGAAACGGAAGCCAAAAATAATTTAAAAAAAGAAGATGATGAAGATCGAAGCGTAAGCGATGACAGTTTAGAAGTGATCGTAGTGAAGAGATCACTGGAAAAAAAGTGTGAAAAAGTAGTATCCGGAAAAAGATCGAAGACACCTAGGGAATGCACAAAGGAGACAAAACTGACCAGAACGCACAAACGTAGCTCTAAGAAAATGTCGAGATCCAGCAAGTCGAGAACGTTCGGTAAAGATGAGACTACGGTAGATTGGGATGAATCTCCAGACAAGGAAGAAAGAAGCGTCACAGTAGGACAGCCGGTGCATACTTCGGCTGAAGAGGAAGACGATGGTAGTGAGAGGATAATAGAATCTCGATATCGAAGAGACGCGACGGATAGTACTAGTCAGGAGACCGTAGAACGAGTGATTGTCACAGCGATGATTCACAAAGATCAGATGTCCGATACCCCAAGGTCAACACAGGAAATTGCAAAGGAGATAAGTTCTGATGGAGTTTTGAGGCAAACAACAACGATAGAGGAATCAAAAGAAACCAAAGATATTGGTTCTTCAGATAAAAGTAAGACCGCATTATCACACAAGACACGCGATACTTCTGAGGAAAGATTACAACGAATAACGCAAGAAAGATTGCAAATTAATGAACAAGTTCAGGATAAAAAGGATAAAGTAATGATGCCTATCAGCGTGGAAGGTGCAAAAAAAGGTACGAATAGTAAGACGCAAAGTAAGAATGTAAACGAAATAACTTTTTTATAAAGTAAAGTATTTTACTAATATAGGAAATAATTTGACAGTCATTAGAGTCATCAAATTTAATAGATTTAATAAATTTATCAAACATTGGCTACAATAATCTTCTTTTTAGGCAGATTAGATACATTCGAGAGCGTAATACCGAGTGATAGTACATTGCGCGAAAAACAAGAACTAATCGAAGATAAAACATTTGATCAGTTATCCGATTTAAACATTTCCAAATCCAGTCCTACTAAAGATCTTATCGACAAGGAGAGAGATAGTGTTAAGAATGAAGATAAAATTAATAAAAGTACTGTGATTTCGGAGGATCAAAAAGATTCTACGACTGTGGTAAAGCATATCTCGGATTCAGGTGAGAAGAATGATAAATTATTAGCTTCTAAAGATTTAAAGCAAGACGAAAGCATTGCCGCAAAAAAAACTTTATCAAAAGACGGAGAGTCAAGACAATCTGATGCGCGCCAAACTATAAGTAGCTTGAAAGAAAATGTCGAAGGTGTACAAGTGACTTATGAGGAAAAAGATAAGGTCTCGACAAAGCAAACATCCATGAAAGTTGTTACAAAAGAAACTGTAGCCGAGGATTCCGAATCAAAAGAGGATAAAGAAGCGAACAAATACGATGATATTAAATTTTCGCAAAAAATGCAAGCGGAAGAAAAACTGAAAACGGAAGCATTAACAGGTAAGACGACAAACGACGACAAATATTTAAATGATTCTGTACGTTGAAAATCCGTAGATTTTCAACCAACCGAATCGAAAGTGTCAACACTAAACGTGGAAGACAGTCTTTCTCCAGAAAGGACGGGTTCGTCACATGACAAAAAATTGGAGCTTATTAAAAGTGGTGACAAAGAACCAGAGATTGAAACAGGTAAATCGTCGAAATATATTAGAGTTTTAAATATTCAGACATTTTTAAATACATAAGCCAATCTGCCTCTTTCTCTCTCTCTCCCTCCTGTTCGTTTTAATTTAAAGGACTCCACACAATTATGAGTTTTGCCCTCTGAAATAAAATTGGCTGAAACTGGAATATGTTATAGTTCTTGATTCATTAATCAAAAGTTTTCATGGACACAAAGCTTGAAAATAGTTAGCCCAAGTAGAACAGTAAATCGCGACAACGTCAAAATGGCATAAAAATAAATAATGATTGACCGAAAAATGACTTTCAATAATCATTTTGGAATCATTTAGATGTTATTTTGATGATTACTTGTTGTTCTGCTGGGTAGATATTTATTTTAAATAATACAATCTTTCAATCATTTCACGCATACATATATAATTGTAATTTATAAAAAATGTGCTCCTAGTTTTTGTAACAATACTTTTTGATGACAGTGATAACACATCGTATTTATTTACAACAAAGATTCGTCTAACAGAAAAAATTTTAGGAGATAAAGATTTTCGCTACATCGACGACAGTTCTTCGAGTTCTCCCAAGCTCACGAAATCGTCAAAAACGAGACACTCGAGACCATCTACAGGAAAGAGTTTGAGAACAGGAAAATTTTCTTCAAAAGCATCAGCAAAGAGACATCTGTTTGAAAGTTCTGAGGAGCGTTCTCCGCATCAAAGTGCAATAATCGCGGTGCTAGACAGCCCAGAATGGGATGAAGATGAGGCGGTTGAGAAAGAAATCAGAGAAGCTCTCGGAGAGGATATGGAGCATGAGACAGAGCATGAAGAAGATAATGAAATTGGTGTTATGCGAGTTTTGCCAAGTACGAGTGAAGAAGAAACTCCTAGCACAGCTTTTGGTGTATCTAGAACTGCAAGGATTGATTCTTTGCCTCAGGTAATTAAAGAACTTAAACCTATTAAAATCTCTATTTTAGTAGTGTTAACAAATAGCAGCACTATTAAATTATTATAAATTACTTTTAAACGTATTTTAAAACTTGTAATTGGTATACTATTATAAAAAAAATTTTTTTTTAATTGGAGATATTCGACCGTTAATGTAATACATACAAATTGAAATGAGAACGCCTTGTACGGTCAAGCTGGATCTTAGTGCTTTTTATAAATTTTACTTGTGTGATTTTTATATACCTTTTTTCAAATTCAACCGACTACGCGCCGAATTACTTTTCCGGTCATAACGCAGCTATAAGTTGAACATGAACAGGTAATATCACATTTATTAAATTAGAAATAATTTAATAATTATCGATGCTAACTTGCATCTTGATGTTAGATCCCTTATCCCCCCTGAAAAAACTATAAAGAATTTATTGCGAAATTTTTTTAATAAAAGTAGTGAGTCTCTAAATCGATAAAAAACTTGTGTCGTAAAATTTTATTTTCTTCATTTTACTTATGAATATGATAAATCTTTGATGTAAGCTTAATTAAATTAATTAATGTCAATCGTTATATTATTATTATTAGGTACAACCAACAACTATCAATCGCTTAGTTACAATCGAGAATGCTGATAGTCACCGAGAACGATTGTGGAGGAAACATCGTCGCGATAGCGGTGGTAGAGACAGTGGAATAGAACCGAGTCCGAGAGTGTCGAGAATTCCACGGAGGCGTAACGTAAGATGTTGTCCAAATACAGCGAAACAGCAAACTCTTAACATGGAGACCGTTACCAGGGATGTGCAAATTAGCTTGCGTCGTTATCACCTTGAAAGAAAAATCTTTTTCCAATTGATGGAGCTGAAGAGATTACAGATTCGTCATGGTAGAGCGAACGAGCACGTCTTAGTAAAAAGGCAGGTGAGGGTCTACAATCATTTTCAATATTATAATGTGAATAGAGCGTGTTCCTTAAATTACGGAAAAAAATTAAGTGTTCTCAATATTAGCCTAGATGTATTTCGCGAAATTTGCAGAACAATCTTTTTCAGGTGGATGCTTTTCACAAATCTGGAATGTCTGGGCCTACTCTTGGCGTTGCAAAATACGATCAAGCGTTAACATTCAGGTTACTATCAGATTAAATAATTTATACAAAGCATTTAATAATATTTAATATTAATTATCGTTATTTAATTATTTAATACTATGACAATTTAGTACTATGAAACTTTCATTGCAGACAATTCGAAGCGTTTCTGTACGAGCAATTAAGAAGACTGCAGGGAAGACCAACTACTCCAGACTTTTGTACCGAAGCGAAGCAATGCACGCAAAAAACTCATCGTTGTCATCACGCAACTAGCGCTTACACTTCTATTCCAGTCTATACTTATCGTATGTTAATTAATATATTATCGCATTTGAATACAACACGCATCACTTTCGAGATATATCTTCTTTAATCTATAACTATTTATACGTATGTTAGTTGAATATACGAAATATTCAATTAAAGAGATTTAAAGAAAATATTCTTATACATATAGTATATCTTTCTTCTATAAATTATGTCGTCAGTAAAACGTCAGTAATATCATTTTTAAGATTTCGTCGTCTATATGTGCGTAAAGCCCGAAAAGAATCAGTTTCTCTAGCGTGAATGTAGATTATAATTGCAGTGGGTGGAGGCGTCCCAGATCGAGTGGACCATCTTCCGAAAATAGAGAGTCGCGGCAGAGGACAAATGACGGTAATAATATGAAGAAAATTTATGGAAATCTAGAAACTAATAACTAGATGTTAAAATAAATAAGAAAATATACGTTGTTCAAAACATTAGTCTTAATTTGTGATAAAAATAGATGACTTGTTAATCTCCAATGTTTTTTTACTGCACAATGCGTATATTATTTCACTTTTTTTTATTCTTCTTCTTTTAGGTGGAAGTGACACACGGAGAAGAAAAGCAAGTGATTGCTCTTCCGACTGAAAAAATGGACCGTACCAAAAGATATTTCGTTACATTCACTGTAAGAGGTGAAACGCAAGACGAAAAACCTAAATCATCCTGCACGATACAAAGGAAGGCAAAGAGCGTGTAAATGTTTCAGACACAGTCTCTTTCTGATAATCAACAATTTTCAAAAAATAAATAATAAATAGTAACCTTGTCTAATATTTTCTTTGAAAAAAACATCTACTGAATCAATGAAAAAATGATTTGGAGGATAGATGAGGGATATTCTGTATTATTTCAATATTTTTATCAAGTATTTGAAATAAAATGTTAATAATAATGGAAATTTTTGTGTTTAAAAAAACGTTACATTTAAAAACAGTGCAGACTTTGTTTTTAATTTGTAAAAAGTATAACCAGCGTACTGTTTTGTTCATTCGTAAAGAAAATTTTCTACTTTATAGATACCGTTCTAAAAATTGATATTATATCATAAATTTATTTCTTGAATCTAATATTCTTCCTGGGAATAAATTTGCTTCTCGTACGCACAAAAATAATATAAGAAATATATAAAACTGCCAGATAAGAGAAAATTTATGGATCATTTAAAAATCAAATTGTGCACATTGTTAAATTAATTTGTATAGAGCGTTACTTGTATATATTATACATACATACATACATACATACATATATATATATATATATATATATATTCATACATGAATAAAGTTATAATTTCGTACCTGAACTGTATAGTGTACTGTGTGTAAATCATCTGTAATCGACTCGGAGAGAAAGAAAGGACAAATGTTTTATCGTGAATGCTGCGGCTATTCTAATTTAGTATTGTATATGTATTGTATAAAAGAACAATTT
>QKQZ01052317.1:0-11336 GCA_003595255.1 Solenopsis fugax
ATTCGTTTTTCCTTTCTCCGCGATATCGCGCCTAACGTTAATCTCAAACCGCGTTAGATTCGTCTCTCGATCGCTTATTTTCGATCTTTGTGGAAGACGTTTGCAAGATATGTCCTATACCGATCGTCGTCGAGCGGGCGTGCAGAGAGAGAAAGAGAGAGAGGGAAAGAGAGTCCTTTGTTGTCCAGTGCGGATTGGGGTGGCGCGATCGCGCGGGGTCTCCTCAAGGAGACACGCCTCAAAGACGTCTGAAGGGTGGCCCGGGCGGCGAAAATCGTTTTGTGTGTGACGAAACGCACCGTCCGTCGGTGTGCCGTGTGTATCCGTAAATACGCGTGGCGGCCATTCTCCGTTCCAAGAATAACTTTCCAGCGCGCCAAAAATGAGATTCCTCATCGCGAGGGCAGCTTCGAGGTGCGTGAGGTACGTGAGCGTGTGCGTGTGCGTGTACGTGTGTGTGTCTGTGTATACGTGTGTTAGTGCGTAAGTACGATGTGCTCGTTTAATCGTTTACTTTCGCGAGATGCGAACTAACGGGACGGGATCGCGACGGGCACAATTGCATCGAGTGCGTCCCGCTTCAAGCGCGATAATGATTGGCAACAAAGGCTCGCTTCTTATCGCTAAGGGCGCTTGTCCGACACCGAACATGACGTTTCTGTTTGAGTAAATAAAACCGGGGATCAAGTAGCTGCACTTTGCATTGAACGCGCAAATCGGTAAATCGTATGTATGAATGTAAATGTATTATTCGTCCTTTTGTTTTAAAAATAGCCGATTGCGCAGTTGAGAGTCGTTTAGTCGCTCCGCTCCGTTAGACTCCATATTCGCGAATAAATATTTATTTTTATCTCACGTAGAACGCGTAGAATTTCTCATTTTTCAAACTTGACGTGATGAGATGATCTTTGAAGATCACAACTGTATCAAATGTACGTGAAATAGACATACGAAAGAAGTTTTTATTTGGTGATACATATCGATATATCTCTACGTCTCAGCTGATTAAACCACCTGAAGGAAACCACGATTATACCGTTTACTTCACTTCCCAATGACGGATCACGTGTTTGCTAATGGCGCGCGTAATATCGATGCGTATATGAGATACGCGATCGCGAGCGAGACTATGGGAGTTCGATAAAGGAAATCTAATGCCGAGCTCGTCGTTCGGGCCTCGCTAAAGAGCTTACCGTTCGCTCTCGGCTATATAATATCTCGTGGGAAGCTTCGTTCGGAAGCGCATTTGTGTACACACACACACATATACACACACACACACACACACACACACACACATACACACATCGATTTACCGGTGTCTGCGGGCACGACGTTCTTCGACGTCGCGACGACTAGGGTACAGGAAAAACGAGAGACGCGTATCTGACGTTGGCACTGTTTACACGACGTATATCGGCTCAATCGCGACCGATATTGATGTATCGAGGAAATCGTTAAGCCTTGGCTAACACGCTTTTTCCTTCAGCAATTTTTCCTTCGCTACGAACTTTATTGCACGTTTTTGTGGTAGGCAATAATGGCAATGCAAATGTAGAGGCTATATCTAGCCTCTGGCTGGATCGTAAGATACAAAGTCGCGATTTGACAGCGTGATGATTGCGCTAGTTAATCACGGACGATAATTCTGCGTCGCCGAAAAACGCGCTAATCGACCCGCCGTTTTTCGCTTTGCGCTTCGAGTCGGGTCCCTCTCTCTACTCGGTAATTTCGTTAAGCAGCGCTTCGCGAGCCAACTAGAGCGTTGATGCATTTACGAGCTTGGTCGGTCGGCCTCTTTTTGCAGACGGTTTGCATCCACACGTTTCAAAAAGAAATATCCGTCGGCTTTAATAATAGCGCTCTGGCAGTTCGTCAAGTGGCAAAGAAAAATCTTCATTTTGAACTGCTTTCTTCACTCGACAAAATAATATCTTGATCAACATTCAGTACAAAAGAAATATATTTTGCAATGTTTTATTTGCACGTAATAATTCTTTTTTATTTTTCAAATTAATATTTTTCAAAGACTTTATAGTAACGAATCATTTTGAACGCTTGAAAAATCACTGATCACTAGATTCTAAAGACGGAGCAAGGGATACGGCCAACTGAACCAATCTCGACTTCATTCGACACAGACAAAAAGCAAACTCGTCGAATCTGCGGTAAATCGTAGCATATTTTCGTAATTCGATTGTAATGGCGAAGCGTGACAACGAACGGTACGTCCCTCGGGAGATACGTTCTCGCTCGCAACGAGCGAGCGAGAGAGGATGCGCGGTTTTTGTCGCATCGACTTCGCTTCTCTCCTCCTGGGAGACGTGCGTGACACGCGTTTGCAAAAACGTGCGCGCACACGTGCTCCTGCGGCGTTTCACATCATGGGGCACGAGACGACATCCTCCCCTTCTTCCCCCTCTTCCTCCTCACCCCCGTCTAGCGGATAAGAGAAAGAGAGAGCGTTTCGTTTGATACAGAGGTTGTTTTTTTTTTTTTTTTTCATCCGTCTCATGATGATTCGCCGCCAACTGTGGACCAGATCCACCATTATTAAGATCATTTTACGATTGCACGCGTTTCAGCTGTTAAAAAGACTCGAAGAGTGCACTCTTCCTGTTATAAATCGACGCCCCCCCGAAGAACATTTTTTTCGTAATTTCTCATATTCATGATTAAGTATTTTTTAAAAGTTTGACCTACTATTTTAATTGTTTGGAAATTTTTATTTCTTTATATTTATATATTTTTCGCGTAAATCAGTACAATAATCCCCAATTTTCAATACATAATCGCGGAACAAATTTGATCTAACATCAATGTTTAGTGATTCAATGTTTGTACAGTTTTAAACATTATGTTTTTAATTTCAATATTTTCTATTAATGTAGTCAACAATTTTAGTTTGCCACTAGCTTTGAAAAATTTCGTGTGTCGACAAACTGAAATGACGAGCCTCGATTTGTGTGTACCCTCTCGAAGAAGTAAAACGCACGTGTTTTATAGGTGAACGCCTCGGGGGTGTTCGAGCTGAGGCTAAAGTCCTTCGTGAACGAGTTCGGCAAGGACAGCCTGGGCAAGTGCTGTTCCGGCAGCGCGTCCAAGACAGGCGAGTGCTCGGGGGTCTGTAAGACGAGGTTTCGGGTATGCCTGAAGCAGTACCAAGTGAAGATCGACACGACGTCGCCGTGCACGTATGGCGACGTCGTGACGCCCGTTCTCGGCGAGAACAGGATTAATCTCAGCGCAAACGTCGCTCTGCCGAGTTTCACCAACCCCATCAGGTTTCCGTTCGAGTTCACGTGGCCGGTAAGTCTTTTTATTACATATCTAACATTCTAGATCGTGTTATGATTATTGCTCGTTGCTCTCGCGACAAACTATCGCCATTTATAACGAGTATTTTCAAAAAAGCTTCCGACATAACCGAGTAACAAGGTTGTACGTATGTCTCGGTTATTAACGGAAATCTTAATTAAAAATTTTATCATGTTTATTGCTCGAAAATTTAACTATTTTCATCGCTCAGCAAATTTTTTTTATTGGAAGAAAGTCTACAGCTTTCTATGGCTGATGTACAGTAATGACAAGACATCTTGCATGTCTAATATCAATAAGATAAATCCCCTAGTAAGATATGTCTAACATTCTAAGAGACATTGTCGAATTATAAATGAGAGTTTATAAACTTTTATGAGAGATGAGGCGTCGATACACGACTTGTTGCATGCGATAGGTTTACGAGAGGCGTGCTCCGGAGATTTTTTGCCAGAGTTCTTGATTAGCATAAACGTTTCAATGTGGGAAGTAAGAAATGTTGACGACCGTGTGGTGATAGATAACAAGTACAGCGTGTTCTATATAACGTTGCACCGACGGCGATGTTACAACTTACAAAAAGCAAATAAAAACTATATGTGTCGTCTGCGTAACATTTATAAGTCGCATTTTTTCACGTATCCACATTCATTAAATATCTCTGATACGTCACTTAAAGGACAAATTCGAAGGATCCTTTCAGTCATTAGTAACTTTTTATTTTAGCAAGTATACCTAAATGGCTTCTTAATGATTTATTATATAAAACAGGCACGCGTTGTTTCGCAATCGGCCGAGTGCGACAGACGTTTCTAATCCAATAAACGGGAAAATTTAAAAGTGAATGCTGAAATTAGACTGCAGAGATGTAAAAACGACATGCGATAGGAACTCGGCTGCGTGGAAAAGAACAATGCTTTCGTTCGTCCATTTAGCCAGTCACGGACTGGATGCTAATCTGACAAGTGCATTACCTAACTAATTTCCAACAAACGCTGGAACGAGACCAAGATAAGGTACACGCGGAATTCGCGTGCGAGTATCGCGAGAAAATTATATACGCGAGAGATCTTGAGTTAACGCGTGGACAAAGTCGAAGTCTCCCTTTGTTTGTAATATACGTCGCGATGCTATCTCGCGCGGAAAACACACCCATATACAGCAGTACTGCTCTCGTCTCGCATAACCGACCGACTAATTTGCACGGAAGTCATTCGCGAGTTTCGCATACGAGACTGAAAACCTGTTCGATTTGTAGTTTCTGAAGGTCGTATTATTCAGATTGAGATTGTTGTTACGGTATATCGGCGACGCGATCTGTTATATGAATGATTAACCATGTTTGGCTTGAGTGCTTGTGTGTGAGTATCGTTAAAAGTAATAGAAATTTCATCGGAGATTTCACGATATGAACTTTGAAATATGTGCACGCATTTAAAATATGCTTGCGTGCGGTGTTTACAACTCGAATCGGCCGGTCACCCGAGCGATGTAATTTCGATGCGCGTGCGATATGTGTGTGTGTGTGTGTGTATGCACGCACTTCCCCCCCCCCCCNCCCCCCCCACACACACACACACATATATATATATATATATATATGGGAAGTGCGTGCGTCGTGTAGTCGAGTATAGCTGAGGGAGACGTTGCACGCGTCGCCGATCGCGTTGCATTTGCAACAGGTCGGCGTAGCGGCCGTTCTCGCTCGCAACGACTCTGATTTCTGTCTCGCTTAACGCGCGCAATTAACGAAAAGGGGAGAAACGTGCTTTTTCTGCGTCCATTCTTTCTCTCGCATGCGCAACGCGCGTCGGCCGCTGCGAACGTGCAGAATCGACGCACTCTCGCATCTGCTTTTTCCCTTCCTACCTTCCTACTTTCGCGCGCACACTGCAACGAGATCGCTGCTGCTTGCGTACGGACAGGTTGATTGTGTTGAAGGAATGAGAGAGAAAGAGAGAAAAACACGGCCAACGCGTGTATAGGGGTTGCATTTTGCGTGGCACGTACGACGCGTGCTGCCGACGTCGCTTGCACGCGTGCATGCGTGCATGCGTACATGCGCACGCAGCCGTCGCGTTCATCGCGTCGCATCGTGTCGCGCGTCGGTGCAACCAAAAAACCAAGCGAGATAGTAAGGGCAAGAGATAGATAGATAGATAGAAGGGGAAGGGGGGAAAACAGAGAGAGTTGGCAGATGCCGCGGACAGAAAAAAGGGAAAGAGAGCGAACAACAAGGGAAGAGTAACACTTGTCTTTCCCTCCTGCAGTTGTTGATGCTGCCAATGTTTGCTTTTCACAGGCGCCGAAATTTAAATATCACTAATCTAATAATAAAAAGTCTAACAGAAAATCAACACATTTTGATATCAGAGTATAAAGATACCTATTATTTATTTATGTTTGACATATCTAGAGAGTGTCGACGTATATAAAAAGAGTCAATGTTACATATGAAACGAATATTCGTTACAGGATTTTATGACGAAATTATACAAGGGTTAACTCAAGGTGCGTATATGTGTGATTTAACGTGATTTACAATCCATGAAATATTTATTCAGCTCAATTACAAGGCTCCAAGCAATTTTGCAACTACCGTATAAGTTCACGCTCATTTAAGCTCCAAGCGTATTTTGCAATTAATTCGATACATTTTTTGTTTTCTTTTTACGTTTCTACGAATTTAGACGTGTCGAATTACTTATGTCGAAATTGATGAATAACGCACACCAATGTACGGCATCCTTGGCCGCACGTCAATCCTCTCATATCGGTGCTCGCGCATTTCTACTATGGTTCTGACTATGAGACCGCCGCCGGCAGCAGATGGCCGGGGCCTTTTGCGCCTCTACACACTTCCCACGTACTCTGTCTCTCTCGCTCTCTTCTCTCGCCCTCCGCGGCTTTCTCGCGAGCAGAGTTAAATTTACTAACCCATATGGCGCCCCTCACGCCTCTAACGAGCCTTTTTCTCTCTCTCTCTCTCTCTCTCTCTCATATCTCGGTCGTTTTTTCTTGTTTTTCATCTTTTCTTCTCGATCGTGATCTCTTTACTTTTCCTTATTCTTTATCCATTTCTATATTTTTTGTTTTAATTTTATTATTTTCTATTTATTTTTAAAAGATAATGCTATGAAAAATTTACGTTTTTTAGCATTAATTTTCTTTTGGCAATAATAAAACACTAATTGCTAATCTGTCGATTGTCTACTTGATAGGACTTGAGCCGGAGGCGAAATAAATTGACTTTCTCTTTCTCTTTCCCGTCTCTGTTCCCGGATGATACAGGCACGTGCGTTCTTCGACATTTATCATCATCGGTTGAATCCATAGCCCATAGCCCGGTGGCTGATAGGATTATCATCGCGCGATGCACCAATGTCGAAATTATCCCGAGTCCCGAGTGCAGTTGCCGATATTCCGCTCGGCATCTGCTTTGATGTAGCATCATCAAACGAAGTCGGCAGCGGCTCTCGGCTTCTCGGAAGACATGGTCACAGTTCCGCGGAGAATTTTCGGCGGTCCTGACCGATTTCTGGCCGACACACTCGTGCCGGATATCGCCGACTTCGCTCGGCGTGTCGGCGAAATAGCTCGAAACCGACGTAAGCCTCAATCGCTATTTGGAGTACTCGATTTATTTTCGTAGCTTCAAAAGCGAGAGCCGTTTTAACTACATTCTAAATTCCGTATCGTAAGATCAGCTTTGTATAAAAGAGAATTGTGAGGAAAGAAGCGATGAGAGAGACAATTTAATTTTAGATCGAGTTAACGAGCACGCGTTGATTAACGCTTACATGTGCATCCTGTTGCATGCTAATCACTTGTTTCTTGGATTTTTTTTTTAAATTTTTTATTTAATAGTATCGTGACAAATAAGTTGCATAAACGGTTTGTTATACGCGTTTCTACGCCACGATATAACGAAGGACGGTGAAAAAGTGAATTAACTCGTTGTTGCCGTGGCTGATTACGGCCGAGTTCGCAATTAGTAAATTGACTCGCGACTCAGTCAGGCTGTACGCACGAGCATTGAACGGGCGAGAGCCGATAAAATAGCCACTATAAATAACAGTTACGTGCAATGCGCGTAAATCACTTCCGTGCAATGTGCGACCGAGATGCGCGAATTAACGGCTTTTCCATCATTACAACCGGACAGGTTCGTTAAATATCTCTGCGTAATTAGCGACACAATTTAATGAAACTGAGATTGAACTTTGCGATTTAAAAAAAAAAAAGAAAAAGTCACCGATCATGTGCACGATTACATATTTTAGTGAGACCTACATAAAAAGTCGTACAGAATTTTAATGACAGATTTAAAGAACCTTCTTTATACCTTTTTAGTAAGAAAAACTTAATTGATTTTGTAGATACTTGAGAAAAAAAGTTTCGTTAAAGTCGAATCGATGTTCTCGTCGAAGAATCAACTTTTTACCGTAAATTTTGTCTCTATGGACAGGAATTCCGAGGAATGTCTGTGGTATGTCATTTGGCGGTATGCATCGTCTCGATACGTAATCGTAACCTTCGCAGACGCTGCAATCTCTTATGCGTGCGTGCGTGCGTGCGTGCCGCTGCCGCGCCGTCGTGGTCTCTTATGCGCGCGCCTTAATTGGCTTTACGTTCGTGTACACGAGCCGCCTTATTAAAACAGCACGAGGCGACTAGCGACAGTGCGGCCACTGTGCTCGATCGTTGCGCACGCTTCTCGCGAGTGAGCGGTACAGCGTTACGCGATTTTCCGCGCGCACTCGCGCTAATAGCACGCACGCGCGCACTCGCTCGCTCCCTCGCTCTCTCGCACGCTCCATTCTTTTCCCGCTTTCGTTATGTCGCCTGGGAATTCCGCCGTCCGTCGTGCCATTCTATTTTTAGCCGATCACCGTAACTTCCTTCCGCGATAAATCTCACGCGTTATCGCAAGGTAGATGATGTTGACGTTAAAGGAGTACCCTGAAGCACGCTCGGCTATCGATATTTCTCTCGTATCGCTAGCTATCAATTAAGAAAATAATCAATGGAAATTGCAATCACATGGATTGACCGAAATAACGTAGATGATCAAACTGTAATTCATGTCCATGCTAACAGTAAATATCGATTTTTGCGAGAAAGAAGGCTACCGAATGAATCCACCGGTCCGCTGGAGATTAGCCTACAATTAACATGCAGGGCAGTTTATATAGGACACGTTATATTTCGAAACACACGACATTGTCGAAATTATAACGAGGGATACTGTACAGTAGTCAGATATTTAGTAATCGTAAGCATACTTAAATGCGTTTTCGCGAAACGCGATTGCGAGATCGAGAGGCTCTGAACAGAAAACTCGAAGAACAACGAGAAGTAGAGGACGTAGGGGCCGCGAGAGTGATGGGAATTGCGTTGCAGGAGGAAGGGAGAGAGAAAGAGAGAGAAAGAGAGAGGGTGGGGCCCGAAACCAAGACGGCTAGCGTGGGTCCCACGGCCGAAAAGGCTGCGTGATTCGCGTCTCAGACGAAGGTACGAGTGGCGAAAGGTCGAATGAACGAACGCGAGCGCGAGCGCGCGAGAATGGCTAAACGTGTACGCGAGGGGGTAGCGGCGCGGCGGCAGCGGCGGCAGCAGCAGCAGCAGCCATATGATTTGGCACATCGCGACGCGGCTTCCCGATGCTAAACGTTTACCACGAATTACATAGATGCGATGCAAGAAGCGAGACACGACGGACGCGACGGCGACGGCGACTCTCGATTCCCGAAACTCCGCCGATGCGTATTTTTAGTTCGTCCGCGCGTGCGAGCTTGCGAGACTCGCACGCGATCGACCTCTTTTCCTACCGACGGTTAATTTCTGTGTCTGTGCGTGCAGTACCTTCCTTCCTTCCTTCCTTCCTTCCTTCTTTCCTTCCTTCGTCTCTCTTCCTTTTCGCGTGCGTGTCACAGCACGAACTGCGGAACTTAGGACCTATTACCTCGTGTCGACAGAGTTTTATTTCGATTCAGAGCCTTCTCTCCGAATCAACGAACACGTTTTAGCGAAAGACAGATCCGCTCTCTTCACAAAATTAATATACATTTTCCACGTATTTTTGTGTGTTCATCTTTGACAATTGTTTAAATGAGCTATATTTTGCAGGTGAAATGTATCACCTGTGCTTCCAAATAATATATTCTTCAACATAGACAAATATTAAAAAAAAAAAAAAGGTTTTATAACAACGAAACAGATTCCTCATGAATTGCAATACGCTTGTAACGGTACATCTCGGCAAGTTCCCTTTCGCTGTAATCGAGTTCAGGCTCGAATTTACTCCGCGAGAGTGCAAAAGCACATCGAGTCGACGAGCATCGAGTAACGGTCGTCAGTGCGTTGCTTCCCCGATGCACTTCCGGTCTTCTCATCTCACAGATTCTTATTACGACGTTACTCGCGGGGGGCACCGTTTACGAAGGCGGAAGCGCTTCTTAATCCATTTCCTTTTTCCCAGAGGGACACCTTTCCCGTGCTGCTGCTCTACAATTTTTACTTGTATTAATAAAAATTTAATTTTTTCCAAAATTAATAAATTGGTTTACGAGGTGGAAGAGCTCTTTCTGTCGCAGTGCGAGAATTTTGTTTATGGAGAACTCTCATAGAATTCGGTCGATATTCGGGCTGCGGAACGTCCCTGCTTACGCAGCCTTTGGCAACCCCCTTGCCTTTTCCCCCTACAGCGCGTCGACAAAGCGAAAATACGGCATGTGTAGCTGCCCTCACCCTTTCTCTCGGTCCCTCGTCACGTGGTCATCGGGCAGGTACGCATCAGCTGATGCATGTGCGTGGGTGAACCTTATTGACTGACCGACTGACTAACTGACTAACTGCTCCTCCCTTGGGCGATGTATTGTCGCTCGACACGAGCTGACTGATGCTATATCGCGCTCGTCATCGTCAACTCTATCGCGCGTTATTTGCAAGAGAGAGTCTCGTTTTTCTCAAAGTGCATTTTTATATTAGAAAATTTTATATGGTAGCGTGTTGTATAACGATCGCTCTTGCAAATCGATATTATATCATAATGTTCTTTTTTTTAATAAATGAAGGATCTTGACGGTTTTTTTTTTTCATATCGATAATGAGATTTTTCTATGCAATGATTCGTAATTGATTACAATACGAGTCGAAAGTTGGAAACCGTAATGGCCGGCCCGATCGAAGCGTGCATTAATAAAACAGGCCGCATCGCATTAAGGATGGCCCGTGAAAGCGTGACTTTTGTTCGCATTACGGCGAACAAGGAAGGAATAGAGCGGGAGCCATTCATGTTGATTCCACTTACGAGTAATTATCCAGTGTTACTTTTCGGAATATTCGCCGGCAATTTCTCTAATTTCGAAACACGGCTTACAAGTATAACACCCTGTTACTTCCTGAAATACAATTTGAAAATATTCCGAAAGACTTGGACTCCGCTCGCGATATCTTCCATTCTCTTACATTTGCACATTCGACCGCATTTTACAAATTGGCTACATCACGACTGTCGCAACTAGGCAGCCTATCGGTGCAATGTGCCATTCCGTGACTCTCGTTTATTTTTACAATGTTCTCTCATTTCTGGATGCTACGCGCCGGCTGTTGTCGGGATTGGGTAACGCGTTTCCGCGACGGCTACGGGGACAGTAGTGAAATTTTCGTGTCGAAAGGAGGAAGAGGAAACCACGGATAACGAGCGACGACACCCTGCCGCCGCCGCCGTCGCCGACGACGACGACGACGACGACGATGCATTTACATGTAGACCGTTTGCTTGCTCTCCTCTTTCTTCTGCGCGACCGTCTTCCGCGATGATTAATACGCGCGTACACTATACGCGCCCGCGCTCCGAGATTGTAGCTACGTCCTGTTGTACGTGAAGAAACGCGATTCGACGGAGAAAGAGAGAAAGGAAGTGAACGAGAGAAGAAGCGAAATCGCTAGATAGAGAGGATGGTCTGCGCGCGAATCGAAGAGAGGGTGAGGGAGAGAGAGAGAGAGAGAGAAAT
>QKQZ01052318.1:0-11675 GCA_003595255.1 Solenopsis fugax
GGCGGCGGCGGCGGCGGTTCGAAGCCGAAATTACGCGAAATACAACGTAGTAGAGTTCGGCATTCAGTTTCGAATTATCGACCATTCTCGAGTGCATCGATAGAATCCATTGTTGGTTCATGCACATTCACAAGTGGAAGCGACATTCGCTCGGAGACGAGCGGAAGACTCTGAGCGACGAACGGATGGACGTTCGAAATCGTGTACGGGCTTAGACTAACCTGCTCCTCTGCCGAAATGACCCCCGCTCTCTCGAGTCGAGGTTCGATGTGGCTTTCGGGGGAACGAGATATCGCATTATTCCCGACTGAATGGGGTAAATCAGGGTCTCGTAGAGTTCCAACGTGGAATCGGCGGTTCTCTCGGATCGCTGATGTCGAGAGGATGAGGGTTAGCTGGCGGCAGCGGCTGCCTTGGGAATTCAATTATACGTACGGAACAATGGCACCCGCGCTGGTAATGAAGGGACCGTCGCCGGGAGGTCATCAGATTACGTGGTATTTACAATATATAAGCCGGATGGTTGGCGGATGAAGAGGACTTCTCTGCCGGCATTTCTTTCTTTCAGCTCAACTCCGCGCCCTCCCTCCTCCCACGAGACGCGCCGCGCATAGAGAGTTAATTCGTAAGACGGAGGTGGATTAGCGTCAATTTTTTAGATAGCTATGCGCGGGAAGCGGTTCATATCGTAGAAAGTCTTTTCAACGCGATCCGTGCTGTACTGAGGGCTGCCTTTCATCGCGCGATTCCGAGCGCGCGCATGCCGTTAATTAAAAATATTTATTCCGTTCCGTCCCGCCGCGTCGGCATCGAACGGATAGTTTCTGTCTGAGTTATTTATCGCAATGAACAAGTAGATAATCTCGCTTTGGCTCGCGCTCGGGAACAATTCCTCCGTGAATTTACATCGATAAACGCGACGCGCGCTACGACGCAACCCATTCGATGCACTCTGTGCTGTAGCGCTGCAAATTGGATGAAATGGTAGCTGCGCGAACGCGCTACTCGTCGGGACCGTGTTACGCGATAACTCTTGACACTAACGTTGGTTTACGGCGGATACTCGTTCGGCGAACGGTTCGGGCAAACGCCTGAATAAATATCGGCTTTGGCGCGAACGAGGTAGAGAAAATGTTGCTGAGCGGAAATATTTAGTCGTCTTTGACCAGGACGGAGAGAGAGAGAGAGAGAGAGCGGAGAGAGAGAGAGAGAGAGAGGGATTCGCAATTACGTTAAGGGCGAGAGAAAGCACGGGGGGTGGTCTAACGCGGTCCTGGGTCTCTCGCTCGATCGACCATGCGTTTAGAACCGGGAATGGATTCCATCAATAACCTCTTTAAAACGGGCTAAATTCATTATCTGCCCCGTATTCGGCGGCCGTGCGCGTCGGCTTTTCTATATTTCCTTTTCGTCCCTCGAAAGGAAGTTGCGATCGCACTGTCAGTCCCGCACGAGGGGTTGCGGCGATATCCAAGTAAATCGATCCAAGGTACATTAACGATCGCATTAATCTTTGATGTGTGACAAAAATTGAAAAGGTAGGATTGTAACGACAATTGTCTTTTAATTCCATGCTATTCAATCGCTTTACTTTAATTTATCGTTCTTTTGTGCGTTTCAATTACGCTAGTAGGCTAATCAGTTCCTTTGTTCCTGCGCGCTCGACATCGTCAAGCGGTTGAAACACGCGAATGATTTATCCTCATTTCTCATTCGCAACACTCGTGTATATTTTTCTCTTCTCGCCGTACACGACGACGAGAAAGAAATATTCTTTCGGCCGGTATTTATGTGCGTTCTGTGTGAAATATGTTTAAAATATTCAGGGCTTGTTTAGTGAAGAGTATTACCGCAACAAAAGAAATACAGAACGCTGTCGCTGCGACTCTCTCTCCTCTTTGTGCGTTGTTGAAGACCTGGGGATTGGAATTAACATGGGATCCGGAGTGCGTTTCCACTGAGGGAGAATCGGGTGTCTCGTTAATATGGATTTCACTAACGATCCGACTAATTTGTACGCTCTTTTTCATTTGGAAAGATATCCCTCCGTAAAATAGTAAACGAGACGAAAATGCTGAAAAGACGTCGCAAGGACAAAAGATGCAACAGAGGGATCAGTGTCCGCTGTACATCGACGTGGATCCGCTCATCCGTGGAGAGCCTAATGGTCGACTCAGCATATATTTGCATGTGAATGACCAGAAAGGTGCTTAAATATTACAGCATGTTCCCTGTGCGGCTCTTGGGCAGGTAGACGAGATAACGTCCGATGTCAAAAATATGAGAATAATTAGACCACGAGTGCAGGAGAAAACATCTTGATGGAACGACAGCACGTGTCATTGCACTCTTGAGATATACTGATTGGCTATCTGATCCGACGCATGCATGGAGCGCATTCATAATCAGAAAGTCCGGCAGCAATTTTAATAAATTCTATTAATAGGACAGATAGCTTTACGTTTGTATATAAATTATTAGAAAATTCAACAAATTATTATCGATTAAGTTAACTCTAAAAATTAGCTCGCAAGAAAAGACATCATCAAAAATCATAAAATTTGATATCAAATTTTTTAAAGAGAAACCTCGTTAATTAGAAATGCTTCGTCTTGTTCATGTTTTTTAACTTTTGCTTTTACTATTTTAGAAGTAATGCTTGTAACAAAGATACAGTACATTAATATAATTTTTTCACGCTTTTAATTACATAATTTATTCTAATTGCAAATTGGAGGCCGTGTCTATCGATCGCTTTGTACCGACCAGACGACGACACGTTGGACACGACAAAGTCAAAACCTGCAATCGCGAAACTTGGACCGTCGATTAGGCGATCCGTACACGTCTGCATCGAGTCGTTTCCTCTCGTTAAGGAATGTAGGTGGATGAGAGGGCGAAGATGGCGTGCGGATTGCGGAAGCAGTCGCGAGCGTTTTCGCGCTTCACAGCCGCAGCAGTTCGGAGTTGCCATTCGGAGCACGTAGATTGCTAACCTAACTTGTTTAGCGGTTTTAGCGGTATTTGATTAGTTGAGTGAATTTCCGAACTGTTTCAGACCGCCGCCCGCTCACTTGGTCGGGCTGGAAATCGGACGAGGACAAACCTTCGGTGAATTCGATAGATACACGGAGATATCGGTAACGCGTCTCTCTCTCTCTCTCTCTCTCTCTCTCTTTCTCGTAAAGTAAAATCGTCCACCGCCGCGAGAAGTATCGAGTATTTTTACGTTATATTTATGTACACTGAGAAAAAAAATTTGTTGATTTAAAAAAATATTAGTTCATTCAACTAAATGCGGCGGTCACGGGCTGTCAAGCAAACATTTGTTAATTCAAAGAAATGTCATTTCGAGAAACTACAGATATTCATTCGAATTACTACCGTGTATTTGACTCAAATAAATTAACATTTGAACTAAGTAATTCATATGCAACTAAACGTATTTAGTTCAGTTAACAGTTTTTTTTTCTCAGTGTACATTAGAGCGTAATAGTATCGAACGAAATTGGCTTACCTTGCGAGTAGTTCATGTCCTTCTTTCATGTACCTCGATGGTCACTCCTTGTCGGAGTCGCGGTTACACAGGGATAAATCGTCACCTGGAATGAACGATAATTGAATTAGAACGTAAGGCTGAAAATGCTTATTAAATTAGAGTTGGTATATTCTTAAAAAAAAGACATGATAAATATGATCACGAACGCGTAAGAGACGCGGTGGAAAATAAGAAGAGATCATTTTCAAACAATTTGTAAAGAAAGTAACAGGGTGTATACATATAGAGAGCGCTTCATCGGCGACCGACAAAATTAGGCTAAACAGGGCACGTAATACGTTGATTCGATCGCAGGTAATCATACGTCTGTCTCGCGCGGCCCGGCATAGCACAGGAATTCTCGGTATCCTAGCTATATATCCAGGCGTTACTATGGTTGACGACGTTGGATCAAAGATAATATTGGTTCACAGTCAGGGAATGGATCGGGTGTTATATCCGTGTTCGAAGTTCGCTCTTCGCGACCGCAGCGATTTCGACAACGATAGCCGGAACGTGAAATAAAGAGGATATTCGGCGGCGGCGACGACGCTGACCCTTGCGAGTAAATTAGTTCCGGAAACTATTTCCAAGCCGGTTTAACGTCCGACGTATAACCAGCAATCCCTCGTACGTAAGCTCGGAAACTCCCCTCGCCCATAATGCTGCCGAGCGCAGTCTAAAATCGTATATAAGGCAATCATTTTTTGACGATGACGAACGAAACATTGCGTGATACGAACAAAATATTAATTATAACTTATTGTCCGAAGATGGCTGAATCTAATTAACATTATCTTACAAGATATAATTTCACAATAATCTTTCTTTATATGCAAAGAATGGTTTTGCTAAATCTGGTTTAGCTGGATATAAATTTGAAAATAATTTTGTGTTAGACTATAAAAATAATTATGTAGAACGCTCAAGTTAGCTCCTAGAGTGTCAAAACAACTTAACAGCATTGCTTATCATGTTTGAACGTCTTTCATAATTATTGTGATGGTGCGACAAAATTATTTTCAGATCTGTATCTACACAGAAAAAAAATTAGTATCAACAAATCATTGTTTCATATATAAGTAAGAATATAAAATCTCTTTGGAAGTATTTATAATCTCAAAGAGACAATTTGCTAACATAAAGAAATTTTGTTTCTTCATGTAAGCAAATTATGTCTGATCGAGATTATCAAATTCTTCCAAGAAGATTTTATATTCTTGCTTATATATGAAACAATGAATTGTTGATTTGTTAGGCATTTTTTTTCTGTGTAGCTAAAAAATTTTTAAGTATTTTTGCAAGACTGTTCTTTCTACAATATATAAACCTGAAATGGGCAAAGATACGAGCAAAAGCATGAGCGAAAATACACAGATTTCATGCAATTATCGATTAAGTTGGAATATCGCTTTGCTTTTCCCTTTTCAACGATTGAAAATCGAGAACTGCGAGGGTGGTTACGTAGAACCGCCAGCAAAGTCCGTTAGCAGCTCGCAATGTACGAGGACTTATTACATAACTGAGCTAATTTTACCGCAAACGGTTTGTCCATCTGGCGAACTAATTAGCAACTTGTGATACAGAATGGTGCCGGCTCTCTAATAACGGTATCGGCCGCGTTTTATTCGACATATATGTAAGCCATAACACACTTGTAATTTCCTCCTAACACCCAGCTTTAATTGCGTTACCGATTTATACTACCGATAATAATCCTCTCGCATTACTCTTTAATGCCGATTGGTAGCGCTCCGTGGCAGAAAATACGCAAGTAGATCGCACGATTGATACGACCGCTCTTTCCAAATTATCCGTAATTATATTGCGCATTGAACCGTAAATTCGCCCTATTAGCAAACACCCTGGCAATGTGCGCCAGCAAAGTACCCGGAATACCTCTTGAGCAGAATTAATTGCAACATTTCGTCAAACTTTAGAGACGTTAATAAATCATATTTGTTGCCGCCGGATAATAGTTTAGTTTCGGAACACAGATCTGAGAAGATTTTGACGATTAACGTGTAGACGTGAGAGACAAAATTCGCAATAAAACTCGACGTTCGATAATAGATTTAAAAACTACATGAACAGTTCGCGGTTACACGGTGCTTTTAGGTTCTATTATTTCTTTCGAAAACTCGGGGTTACTAATTCGGTAGAAGATGAGAGTTTAAAAATGTATGTCAACGTGGAAGAAAATATCGCGATTCTTCGAAAATGGAGCAGATTCGTCCAGTATGTCTATTTGGGGATATTTATTCACCGTGACGGATTCCGCTGTTGGCGCGACAGCGCGGGGAGGGAGAAACAATTAGAGTGAAGTGGCCAAAGTTTTCTCAGCAAATATCACTTACGAAAATACAATCGAGTCTCGTCGCAATCGAAGGATGCATTGTGGAACCGTGGAAAATGGCGGTCGGAAATAATCGGATAATGTCGCTCGCGCTAGGACGTCGGATGAGATGGGGAAGCGCCGGGGAAAACGGGAAAATAAAAGAAGGGGAAGACACTCACGGATACAATTCGATACGCTTAAGATAAATTGATACGAGATGGATTATGAACGAAATATATATATACGGCTGTATGAAGCACGACGAATGGGTCAACCGTTTGGAAGTAACAATCGATGAAGGAAGTAAGAACTGCTGTTAGGAAATTGTTTTTGTCTTGCCAAAAAAAAGAAATAAATGTACAACGTATATAAAATATCTTTTCAAAAAGAATTTTCAAGCAAAATTTCAGAAAGAAAAAAATATTCTCTTTCAATGATTAATTTAATATGAAAGAACTTAGCAGTATTTTTTGCAGGAGCATGTGTTCGAAAAACATTATTCGTTTAATATCACCACAGAAGTAAAAACACGAGATACAAAGCAATATAAATTTGTAATACAAATTTTAAATATATTAATTTAAACATTAGAAGACAATTTTACTGTCGCGCGTTGTATTTGAAAATAAACATTTCAAAACTCGATAAGGGAATATCTCGTGCGCGAAATTTTTCCGAAGATGCGGACCGATTAATTTTCATGAATCTTCGAGAGGCAGCGCGCTTCAAGGGTACTCGCGAAATGAATTCACGGAAGGCGGGTAGGATTCTTTATCGGGCCGGTTATTCCCAGCAGTATGGACGAATAAGGTCTGGCCATTTGCAGAATAAAAGGTCCGGGAAACCGTCAGGGATGTAGGGGTACGTATGTATCGGTACAGCCCGTTACGATAGAGCCAATGCACTTCGCGCGGCTGCTGACGTGCGGCCGTGGGATAAATTGAATTATCATAAAGAAATTGCGTCCGAATATTTCGTCCGGTTCGTACGCTGAACGGCGAGTAGATGAGAAGGCGTCGATAGCTTTTCCAATATCGCCGCGAGCCGCACCGGGGACCTGGGCACCGGGAATTTTAAGAATGGAGACTTTTCCTCCGACCTCTGGCACACGAACGTGCACAAACACCCGTTCTAAATCCTATACCTACGATATTTACACTCCTGCAAAGGAGCCGACGGAAGAATCGCGAAGGAGAAAAAGAGAAATCGGTTTGCACTTCGAATCTTTATCACAATGTCGATTGTCTGCGCCGTCTTCCCGGAACGAGAATGTACAGGCTGAAAAACTACTCTCTGGACAAGTAGGGTCAATTTAGTCATGAGTATCTTTGAATCTATTCTGAATTCACTTTGGCCACTCACGCACGCATTAACAAGCATGATTTGGAAATTTGGATACCTAGCGTCAACGAATTCTGAATTCATTTTTCCATTAAACTGAATGGCAGACCTTTGCTCGATTCAGTTAAAAGTGTAAACAATAATTAATTAACTCTATAAAAGAGAAATTTTTTCAGCTATTTGTTTCAGCTTAGATCGTAAATTTAATTTTAATAAATTCAAAGAACGATGTTTTAAATGCAGTGATTGACGCAGATGCAATTCACATGAATCAAATTGATATTATCCTTGTGTATATTCATATGCGGTCGCATATGATATGTACTTGGATGCCTCGGCACATATCGATACATCGCTTAATTTTAACTATATGAGCAGCATATATAATGTAAGCCCAATATCCTAGGACCTGCATATAAGCGGACGCCATACGTTGCATTCTGAGCACAGGCATCAAATACCCGACACCACCATTATACGCTCATTTCAGGTTAATACTCGACTGATGTTGCTGCATCAATCTAACGACTGACGGTGTCGGACATTAAAGTTGGCCGCCGTTGAGGGTTACGTTGCCGAACGTATTGTCGATCTTTACAAGATTACCGCGCAAGTAAACGAAAAAATATTTTTCATTCAAAAATGCCGAAATTATATCGAAAAACAAAATATTTGTATCCATGTAATTTATAGAATTTCTTTTCTAAGAAAATTTTCGATATTACAATAGATTCTACATACGATTTAAATATTATAATAGTATTCTACGTTCGGCGCCATGTGCTGAAAAATTAATATTATAATTGATTTTTATGTCGATATAATTGAACTTTATATCAATAATCTTTTTTTTTTTTTAATTTTATTTGCTACAGTTCAAAAATAGCGACATTTTCAGGCAATCGATTAAAATCGATTGTTATATTCTAACTTTGTATTTTCCTTAAAGTTTAATTAAAATGATATTATGAAAACATAAAGTGCGATAATAAATCATTACAAATATTCATATATATTCATATATTTTTCTGTGACCTATAATAATTACTAACGAGAGAGTCTCGTAACACGTACACTACATACAGTTTCCATAAGCTTCCTCTTGAATTGGCATTATATTATGACGCTGCAGCGGAAGGATCGGATACACAAACTCGCTCGTGGAAAAAGAAAAAAAATTAGGGTGAGTTTAAAGGTCGTCTCGTAAGCGAGTCATTTCGAAGCCTCTTTCCCCCTGTTGTCGGCGTTTCTCTCCGCGCGTTGCCGCGAGCTCGCCATCGAGGAAATAACTGCGAGTCGTAAAGTCTCGTAAACCGCCCCTTCGAAAGTCGCCGCCGTCGTCGCCGCGCCTCGTGTACACTCGCGCTCATAATTCGTAATTTAATTTCAGAATCCGCCGACTTGGCCGTCGAAGTTAGCGTGTGGCTGCGTGGCATATGTGTGTACGAGAACGTGAGTCATTGCAGGGTGCAAAAACCGGGCGAATCGTTAAGTAGCCGCGCACCCACGAAATCGCGTACGAGCAAATGTCACGTGTGTATGTAGGTGTCGTATGGGGCTGGGCGCGTACGTCGGGACGCGTCACGAACCCTCCGGGGGAGCGCCAAGGGGATGCGAGTTGCATCCAATTCATCATCGCTCACCCTTTGTGCCGCTCGCGTCGGCGACGCGGTTGTCCCGTCGGATTGCGCGAATGGGAGAAAGTAAATTCGTCACGGTATATACGATTTGTATCGCCGTCGCTCGCAATTCGCGCAACGACGGGTGATTTCTTAAGGAATCCCGTCCACGATTTGATGCACAGGGATTTTATATATTGCAATAACGACGACACTCTTGTCTGAGTAGTTGGGCTCTCGAGACTTATTTATCTAAGTCACGAGTTGGCAGTCAGAAAGAGCGGCGTTGGAGACAGAAAATGATTGTTTGAAAGAAAAGCATTTGTAAACTGTGTAAGAAACTGATTAAAAACTAAGAATACTCTGACCCAATGGTGTCTTGTCATTTTTTTTGCGCTTGAGCAGAAATCTAATTTGGAATTGACAGAACAATTTTCACCTTAAAAATTGTAATATTACAAATGACTTCTCGTTAAGTCGTCGTTAAATCGTATTAAGAAAACATTCACAGCAAATAAAAAAGTCGTTACTGGCAATATTGATTTTTGTATTACGAAATGTATTTAACAGCTAAATACAGTCTTTATCGATTGGTGTATAGGAATTTTAATTGATCAATTATGTAATAATTATACGTGAATCCTCGAACTAGACTTGTATATATTTCATAATAATTGTTAATATGAGAGATAGAATTATGTTATCGAATTTCGATTGGCTGTTTCATCAAACGCACTATATTGCCTTTTTATTATTAATATTGGGTCTGCCGCGTTAACTAGCTGATCCAGATTTCGTAAAGTTATTAGGGGTTTCCTGCGGATGCAGCTTTATTATCTCATTCGGTTTAGGGCGCGCGAGTGTACCGAAAGGCACACCTAATTAAGAATGCACCCTTCTAACGGTGTCCATGACCCGTGGTTAGGGCTGGTGACATTAATAGCAAGCGCCGCCGACGATCCAACCCCGAGGCTTACCGACGTCTTATATTTAATTCAACGCCGCCGCTAATTCACTCCAACGAATATTCAATTATTTTAGGATACACGAAATGTAACGTCTTTATTGTTAGAATTTCGCTTTATCACGGCCAGAACAGTGGCGAGTGAAAGCTCGTTTGTCACGATGTAACGAAGTGTCAACAAACTGATTAAATTAAATATTAACGTGCCTCACATATTTACGTAGTAGCCTTAACTCTTTAAGGAAAGCAAATTCTCTTAATTCTCATTATCGATGATTAAAATTCAGGAATCCTTTTAATATTTGTAAAGCAAGCATTTTATTAAGCCATTCATTTAAAAGACAGGAAATTAAACAGATATGAAACAAGCGATGATTTATACGCTTCTATCTTAAGCGACGTGTCACTTTATCATACAAGATTATCGCCCGCGATATCTTATCACGTATCAGCGGTGTCATTAACATTATTTCGTTTACTACCAGTTTAGACCTCGAAATAAGCGCTAACATATATCGCGGTGAGTATATTGCAACGGTTGAGCAATGGAGTGCCGTGCTGTGTCACCGAGCACGGGAATGATCGCCGATATTTTTCTCGCCGAGATTATCCCTTCAGGGGTGGCTCGTTTTTTACTCGTCGCAACTCGTCGATCTTACTCCCCTTCTCTTCCCCCCCCCTTCCCCCCGAAAATAAGCACGTATTGCGCGTGGAAGAAGAACGAGAGCGAAAAGAGAAGGCGATAGGAATGGAAGGGCCCAAAAAGAGGATTACGCTCACCATTTCGGTTGCTCCGTAAGGTAGCCCTCCCCCCGTTCCCTTCTTTGCTTGCCTTTTCGACACAAATGCTTTCCCTTTGTATTCGCCCCAACTCGATATCGTTTCGCTGGCGCCTTCCACTTCGCAGCGATTTCCAGACGGCGCGAGGCGTCTGGCGGAATACTAATTCAGGATCGCAAATTTACAGCTTCTTAATTTCGTAGGCAGCTTTATAAAACGAATTGGGCGCGCGCGGCGCGGCGCAGCGGTCCGGTATGCCGAATCGTAACGTAACGGGGGCTTCGGCGCCCGCTTTTTCCTCTTCCTAACTTCCTTCCTCCGCGCTATTACGCCCAATCTCTCGCGCTTTCGTTCCTTTTGCCTCCTCTTTCCTTCCCAACCCCTTTTTTCGCTCCTTTCTCCATCCATTTTTCTCCCCTCTACAGAATACTAATCGTACGACTGTGGAATAATCAAAGTCGTGCTAGGGAAGCGTGACCAGAGAAGCCGAAGCGTTCGCCAAGCGTCGTCTTCCCTGGTCACGACATCCCCCTCTTCACTTGCAATTTCGCATCTGTGATTCTCGCCGCTGCAACTGAAAACTCTTTCAGAAACAATAATGCCGCTGAAAAGTAATTTGCATACAATGTAATAACTATTATCCCTAACTCTGAATTGATCGCCGCCCGTGAAGAAACGTGAGAATCATATTCTGCCAAAAAAATACAAGCGTTTATTACGTATGCACTCGCGTTATACAAATTCGTAGGCGAAAATGGCACGTTCATACATCACCGTCAGAGAATTATGCACTTTCAAATGCCGCAATAGTTGAGGCGAATAAACGCATTAACATTTTCAAAGTGGAGATATTCGTGGGAGCTTCCATTTTTCTATTCGCCCGCTTTTCCGTGGGCGGTACGGGACTCGCGCGCCCACGAGAAACGAACAAAATTTCAGTCGCTAGCGTTACCTAGCTAGAGGAGAAACGATTCCGCCGCTCTCGCTCAATTATTTCAGGGCACTCGCGGGTACATGCGTACGTTACGGAGTGATGGATGACGCGCTCAGAAACCCTCCCGCCGCCGTCTCGCGCCCCCTCAGGCCGGCTCACTC
>QKQZ01052325.1:0-11800 GCA_003595255.1 Solenopsis fugax
CATGCTCGTGCAATTTATGTGTCCTAGATGTGGTTACCACGGCTAGTATTGATGAAACAATGAAGAGATTTGTCTATTCGCAACAACGTTATTGTAAATTAACAGCGCAATACAAACACACACATAATTCATGATTTTATATCGTAATCGTATCACAGTACTACATGGTTCGCAAAAGATCACGCGATAAAATAAAACGATTAATATTCGTGCATCCATAGGAATGTTAATTAAGTGCATAATCGATATTCCCATGAAACGCGAGGACTTTTAATTAGAGAATGCAGGGACTTTTCTACATGTACTCTGTCCAAATGCACCGTGTTCGTGAGAAAATTTCATTACGTGTAAAGCTCCGGAAAGTAGACAAACATTGATACACTGTTGACGAACACGTTACGGTATTCCTGGCGCTGGAAAATGTGTCAGCGCTCTAAAAACACATTGTTAATTTAAAGAAATTTAATATAGAAGTAATATATAAAATAATATATAATATATATAATAATAATATTAATAAAAAATTTAAATAACACATGTAATTAATGTATATAACAATGTATCTCAATTTTTCTTAAAAACAAAAACGATTTTCTCGAAAGAATTTTAAGTCGTTTTTTTTTTTCAAATTAATCTATATAGGTTGTTAAATAACGCGTTATTAATTAATTATTAATATAGATGACAAGACTGCCTAAGAAAACAGATTTAGTCGCGAATCTTTCAAGAAATTGTCAGCATAAAGAAGTTGGAAACTTATTCCAATCTTCGATAAGACATACTCCTACCACCCTATGCAAACCGTTGCACGTGAGAAAGAATCGTTCAGCTGGCTTTTCTGTTCACGCTGAAAGAAAAAGGCGTGATCCTCACGGAAATCGAGGTGCAGGTACAGGAATGACCTGCTCGAGCTTGATTTTATTCGCGTGTAACTCGGGGATCCATGTTTGTCGTCGGAACAAAGGAGAAAATTGCATGGATATAAGATAAGGAATTTCTCCAGCATTCTTCAGCCGCTGGCGCCTGAACTCTGCTTATTTTCCACACAATGCACTTTTATGCATGTGCAATTTGCGATATAAAAGATATGAGGAACGTGATAAAGTTGTAATACAGCGTAATAAAAAATTAATACAATCGTACAAAATGTCACGCAGTTAAAGAAAAATATTTTAAAATATATAGCGTATTTTTTCAAAATCAATCGTTTACTTCATTATAAATTAAAATTTTTTACTTACGTTACGTGCAGTTCATTCATAATGATTACATGAGATTTAAAAAGATTACACTCACCTGTGATGGTATCTCTTGATCACTCCACGCTTCTAGTATCGATCTCCATCGCGCGAGAAGCTTGAGCAGCGATTACTAGTTTTCACGAACGTTTATAAATCGGCATTTTGTATTAACACGTCACGCCGCGTAAATGGTTCTGCGATTAATGCGGTGAAATTACAAATTAAGGCATGGTTGATAGTCGGTTAACGCCGCGGCACCGACGACGACTAGCACGTCACAGACGCATCGCGACGTCTGACGTTCCCGCGTTTGTCGGCGTCGCGGTGCCGTCATGACGACCGCGATAAAGTTTGCGTATGCGCTTTCGAAATGTGTTACAAAACGCTTGCGCGGCTGAAAGTTGCTAAATGCAGATTGAATTGCAGAATGATCTACGTGTGCGCGGGAAAAAATTGTTATTTCTTGTAAATCACAATATGGTTATGTAAGTTTATTATTTGTGCTGAAGAGAAGACTTGATAATGTTGAAATGTCCCGTAGCTTTTTGTGATACATTAAAGATATATTTTATTAAATTAAATTAACATCCAATTGCATCCAGAGAGAAAAGTTTCGTCGAATCGAAGATATTTGAATCAAAGAAATTTGCTATACGATTACAGAAACATTTCATTGATTTGAAGAAATTTTTTGGTTGTTCCTTTTATTAGACTTAAAGGAATAGTTTGGTTATGCAATGCAAATCTTTTTTTAAATGAAAGAAATATATTAAAAAAATCAAAACAACTAAATTTTACATTTCTGTCAATACTTTCTTTGAATTAAAAACTTGTTTAAATTAAACAATTAATTTGAATAAATTTAATTTAATTTATTTACTTTGAAAAGGCTAATAATATTTTTTTAAATCAAATTTTTATTTTTTTCAAAAGTTCATTTCAACTTAAAGAAGCCAAATTGAAGAAATAATTTCATCAATTTAATTTAATATTAAACATAACTTTTTTCTAGATTCTCATTTTGGTTTCTTAGTACTCACTTATTTTGTTTACAAAATTTTCTGTTTATTCCATTATACAGAAATATCGTACATTTTTTATTACATTTCCTTCTATAATATATATATATATATGTTATATTTTCATATAATATATGTATATTCTTTCAAAATAGAAAATATATATAATTTCTCGGATATAAAATTTTTTATCCCTAAATACCAAAGGAATGCTATCGTTGCGCAGCTTGTTATTGTATTTGTATCACGTTATGTATTTGTATCACGTTCAGGTTCTGTTTTAGAGATTTACATAAAAAAGTTAACAGTAATGCATTAATGTTATTAATGCTTCGAAAGCTGTGATAAAATATCCCACAAAGAAAGTTATCGCACGCGTAGGCTGTTGCGGCAAGACTGCGTATGATATAGTGTGAAATATACGGGAAAGTACAAAGGTTCTTATTAGAGTTTTGGCCAACCACGGTGAAGGTCCCGTTCCTATCCAGAGGTACGTGACAATGAACCAGGGTAGAACATTCTCCAAATCGTTCAGGTGTGCCCTGCGTACACGCTCTACATCCTGATCATCGAAAGCCACCTTAGCTTTAGGTCTGAACGAAGCGTCCTCTTGATTTGAGAATACCTATAACAATTGATCACAATCAGTTTTAGTCTAATAGATTCTGACGGTTACGTTAACATACACAGAACACGATAAGAGTTTTAGTTTCTAATACCTATTTAGTTTGAAGATACATGTATTGAAAGAAAAATGTACATATGTGAACAGATATTACTTAGAACCGCTAAAAAATTTTTATCAATTTTTCTCTAAGAATTCAAATAAACTTTGACGTTACTTCCTGCTTCAATGATTTAGCATTTAGTAACAATGGCAATCGGTCTAAAAAATTATGTAAGTTTGATAATTTAATTATTCCTGTATGAAAAGCATTGAAATGTAATATGGCTATTTTATCTTACTACACTAGTATGGCTATTTTACGTACGTTCTTTCGGACTCGCTGTCGTACAGTTAACGGCACCATCCCCAGCACTTTCAGGACCAATATGCTGCCCCAAAAGCCGAATACTTTAAGCACTTCTGGATTTATCTCAGACATCTTTTTTGGCCTTCAGATTCACCTTCTCGAATATGTAATGATGATTCTGCTGGTTTGATGATACTACACGCAGTTAGTGGAGAGACTGATCGACAGTGGTCAGCACGTTCTCTACTTTACTTAACACGCACACGTTCAAATGGTTATCTTGTACTATATATGTGTACACGTATTGCGACGCATGTATAAAACATGTATACGAAAACATTATCGTACTACTTAATCTTTCAATGTAACCGTTACTCAGCAAAATGTTAAGATGTGGATAAAAATAGGATGTTTTCCAATTAGCTGCATATTTATTCCTGAGTAAAATTATGTCGTATTAATAATTTGTTGTGTGATATTTTTATGTCATAGAAAAAAGGTGTAATTATTCTGATATGCGTGAAACATGAGTGCATTTTTCAAACATGTTGATTGTTTATTTAAAGTTGGTTGCTTTTAAACTACTTTTAAAACGTGACAATTTAGATAAGTGTAATTTCAATATATCTAAATTGAGTTCTTGAATATTTACACACATATAGCGTGAAATGTTGCACCTTGCAGACTTTACGTTACAAGAATTCACGGACTTTTAGAAATTGTAAAATATTTATGCTTTTAACTGCACTTGCAGTTGTTTGAAGTAAAACATATTTTTTTCTTTTAGGATTCGAGGGAAAGGGATTGTAAAATAAAGGCTTTATAAGTACAGGACATTTTTTTTTTTTTTTAGCAAAAATGACTAAATTGTCAGAAATTTATATTGGTACGATATTGACTTCTCAATTTTTGCAACATTGCTGACTAAAAATTACTGATATTCTTTTTTTCAAATAATCTTTTTTTCAATAATGTTGACAAATATTCGATAGTCAAAGGTTAGAACCTTTCGAGCATTTCCTTGACCCAGCATAATCTTGCATATCCTTGGCTTCATTTGGAAAATGCGACGTTTAATGGATTGTTCGCAATTGGCGCGTGTTTTCGAGCTGGCTGATTCGATTGGTCCCTCACGAGAGGTCGCGTTCTCCATGTGCGCGTCGATTTGATCTCCCGCGTATTGAGGCGACCAGTCATCTTCCAGAACGCTCGCGCCATTCATTCGCTCGTTGGAAACGCTCCATTCACCTCACGCTCCGCGAGGTGAACGTTCTAATATTATCGAGGAAGGTTGGGAAGGTTCTCGAAGCGGCCGCGTGTAACGCGACGAAAACGCGCCGTCGACGGTGCAGTGATGCAGTCGTGTGCCCGACCGATTCCGCCATTTTAAGCTAGTTTCTTTTTTCATCGTAGTCTCCGATTGAATAAAATTAATACGACCTGCTGGCTTCCGAGCGCAAACAGGTCGCCGCGTAAAGTTCCGAGAAGAGATGAGAATAACGGGGCCAACGGATGCGACGCCGACGTTTCACCGCACCGAAGCGTATTTCTCGTCTCGATTGAGCGTAACGAGCGTTCGTCTTGGACGTGAGAAAGCGCAGTACTCGCTATCCCTGATCTTTTCGGTCTTTTCATCTAATTAATTTTGATGATCCAATTTAATTAAATTCCGGGTAACTGCTACTTCGAACGGAGCGCTGTTGCTTTCCGAGAAATCTTAATCACGCTCCTCCGTCAAAGGTGGTTTTTAAATCGAGGGACTCCAGGAGAGCCGAGGAGAGCCGAGGCGAGCGGGTCGCGCGTGCGCGACTGTCTGATCGCTGACGCAAGGGAGTACGTCAGCTGTTTTGTTAGACTCTCTCGCGGCGGATAGACGTGCGTGTGCGTCCGTCGTCGTCGTCGTCGTCGTTGTCGTCGTTGTCGTCGTTGTCATTGTCGTCGTCGTTGCCGTCGTCGCCGTCGTCGTGGTCGTCGTGGTCGTCTCGTTGTCGGGAGATGCATCGGGTGTTGTATTGTTGACTTGGAGGGGCATCTTTCTCTCGCGCAACTTTCGTTCGTCACACGGCAACGGACTCTCGCGCACCTTTGTTCGCCGTACGCGCGCGTGAGAAGCAGTGAGAAGCAGTGAGAAGGACTGCGTGCGCGTTTCCGTGCGATTCTGCGTGCGGACGCGTTCGCGCGTGTGTCGCCGTCGCCGTCGCCGTTGGGCATCGTGCGTTCGCTCTCGCTCTCGCTCTCGCTCTCGTCTGCTCTCGTCCTCGTCGCCACGGATCCTCGGGAGAGCGACCCCGATTGATCCCGCGGGACGTAGGACGTTCTGCGCGTGTGGGAGACGTCCGTCCCGGACCCCGTCCGTGATTACCAAGTGACTACTCTTGACGCGACACAAGATCGGAACGTCCTCGTTCGTAGTTGTAAACGACACATTGTGATACTCCGATAGATAGAGAGAGACAGAGAGAAGCGTAGAGAGTGGAAAAACATGGCACAGCCGACGAGCAGCGCGCTACGGGCGCTCGCCCTGGAATACAAGAGCCTGCAGGAGGAGCCCGTCGAGGGCTTTCGCGTCAAGTTGGTTAACGAGGACAACATGTTCGAGTGGGAAGTCGCGATCTTCGGCCCGCCCGACACTCTCTACCAGGGCGGATATTTCAAGGTACCTCGCGTTGTGTTCCTCCCTGTGCTTGCCCTGTTTACGGTGCTGCGTATATGTGTGCGCGTGTGTGTATTTACGTGAGTCGCGCGGAGCAACGACGGCGGGGTATCGACGGTGGCAGCTACGCGTTTATGCTATGCGCGTCCCGTTGCCGTCGTCGTCGTCGTCGTCGTCGTCCCCGTCCCTTCTTGGTTATGTCAAGCGTTTCTCGCTACGTGCGTCGCGTCCCATTCCCACTCCTCGTCGCAATCGCGGACGAGTTTTCGTTTGCTTCGGAAATAAGAAACATTCTTCTTTTAAGAATACCTTTATTTTCGAAACGTTAAATATTGAAATGTGATTATACAATGTTAAACGTACACGTATCTTGCATGAAGGCTTTTGTATTGTTTCAGCACAAAAATATACTCGTTGGCTAAATACTAAAAGTAGCCTCGTTGCTCAATAATAATTTTCATGAGTCGAGAGGAAAAAATGTCGGATAGAATAACGATTTTCAAAACTAAAAATATTATTAAAGTTATAGTGTGCTCTTCAGTTAACTATTGTAATATTGAAATAAAAATATAAAATATTTAATTGAAATTTAAGATTATTAAATTCTTTAAAAAGAAGATTAAATTATATATAAGCAAGATTTTTATTAAAATATACTCTAACACCCCAGCAAACAAGGTGACGTTTCAATGACGTCTTTGATATTACAGAGACATCATTAAGACGTTATCAAAACGTCATTTGACGTCATCTTTGCTGGGATGACATCGTACGAATATTCTAGGATTTCTTGAGGAAACAATAATTATTAAACAGACTATATCGATTTTTATTTGAGATTGATACTGTGTTTGATACTGTTTTTTTCTGTGTACTGCTGAAATAAACAAAAGCGCGTTGTGCAAGATGTGATTTTTAAATCGCATAGCGACAATCTTCACATATATGTGTAACATTCTACTTTTTACGATAAAATGCGGATAAAACGCGATAAAAATATACTCTAACTTGGCGCATAATGTAGCTCGACGTTATTGACTGTTTCGGTTTGCCAGTAAATCCATACGTGTACAAGTACACGGATTCTATTCCTGGTGATGTGATGTATTAGAATATACTTATCGCCGCGCGATATCGCGAACATGCATTTGCAATATTCAGCCCAGATTCGCTAATACACTAAAAATATCTTATCTAATATTGAAAAAGGGACAATGGAAAGTTCAAATTAATTTGACATATAATTTGATAATGCGATCGTAAAGATTATAATTGTTACTGCAATTAGATATCGAATTGAATTATCCTTTATATTTGAATAATAAATTAAAGATCTGGCAAATCTCGATGCGGATAGTTTGCATCGAAACTTTGCATTTCTGAAAGTTCTAAAAATAAACTAGCTCGATAAATTACATTCTAGCTACATTAATCAGGCACTTATATTTTATAGTCTATTCTAAAAATGAGTTATTTATTTGCCTGTTTGTTTTTGTAAAGAGTCTTGAAGTGATTTTAATTACGTAGATTGTTGCAAAATATTGTTTTCGGAATAAATTTGGATCATATCGTCACACACTCATCGTGTACACGACCCAAATTTATAAGACAAGGAAACAATGGTCTGTCAATCGACGCCTATAATTAACTCGATAATGAAACGTACGAGTCTTTTATCGTCGCCAAATGTTTGCACGTGTGACAATGCGGAATTTCACGTTCGCTGCATTGAGTGCGCTTGTTTCCTATCCTTGAGCCTTGTTTATCTCGGAAACTTCAGCGTTTTCCTGCCAAGTGAATTTTGATGACGATCGCACGCGAGTCATTGAGACTATACCTTGACCGGTTGATGACAAAATGCTGGCTTACAATTAGATCTTCCCCTTTTTCTTATTCGCCGAAGATGAATTATTTTTGCATGAATATCTGGAAAAAAAAGATAGGAAATAGGGAACGTAATAGTGAAATAAGAATTTCACCCTTTTGTTGGATTTACAATCGACATTTTGTCTCTTCATGTCACCCTTAAAAATGTCATATTAGACGATCGAAAAGATGTGAAGATGTGAATCAAAAGTGCGTGCGTTTCTACGAGAAAAAAAGATGGAAACAATTTTTTTGTTTCTGACGTCATGAGTCAGCGCGTAGTTGCAGCGTGGCGGCAGAAGGAGGCTTTAATTGGCTGGCCAGGTTAAACGGCAGACTGCAAAATGAGTTCTGTCATTGCCGCCGCGGCAGCAAAGTTTTTGCATGTCCCGTCCGCTTTCTAAACCACTCTCTGCCTCGTCGTGAACGAGTGAACGCCTATTCACGTAACGCAACGTATCTTCCCACAACGTAACCGACGGTAACGAGCGCGGCGTTTCTTGCGAACGGCGTACACCTTGCGCATGGAAATCCCTCTTGGTGGTTATTTCGAAAGACTGCGTCCACTGCATCCACCGCTCCGCTCGTAGCACCGGATTAATCTGTTATCCATTTTACCGTAATCGTGTTAGCCCTTAACCGGTGAATGCTCGCGTTGCGCCGTGCTCAGGTAAACAATCGCTTTCATCTTACGCCGCGTTTGAGATATCTTCGTGAATGAATAACTTTACATATCTCCGTTTCATTGTTTAGAGGGTTACGAAGTAAGTTTCTCGCCTTTATTTACGGCTTTTTCTACTCAAAAAGCCTAATTTGCAATCCAATTTTTCCGTTACGAAAGTTTTGCGAGATTAAACGGCTGTTAAATTATAAATTAAACTGTTGTTTCGAGCTTTAGATGAATCGAGTTTCATAGCGCAGATGTACGAACTTTTTATGCCTTATTTAGCTTGAGATAACCCAATCTAACTTTACACAATACTAAAGGTATAGTAACGTAATGGAACGGAGGCTTATTAAAATCAGAAAAGAACGTTACGTCGCTAAAGAACGTGTCGATGCTACAAAACAACGAATGTGCATTGTGCATGCACATAATCGGATCACGCCTCCTTCATTCATTTTTAATGATCACTGCCTTTTAAACTGAAGCGGAAAAATTCGATCCGCCTGGTTACGTACTGAAAATGTGCATATGAGAGGCACGCGATAAGTCAATATTAATAGTTTAACTAAATGTTAATTATTATCATATCAAAAAATCAAAATAAATATCGGTATCAAATACGAAATATTTTTTTCACGTTTTAATAGCACGTGTGACGGAGATATCGAGTCTCACGTACGCTTTTGATCGTAACGACAATCGTGACGACCCTCTCGCAAGATCACGTTCTACTTATCGAGAGTCACCCTTGATCAAAATTTATGCACGGCTCGGTAAAAGGCGAGGAGCGCCGATACCGGCTGCCAAGTTACATAAAATGCCATCGAGCATTGTCTCGATTCTATTCCTGGGTGCAAGCAGGCCTTTACCGATCGGCACGGTCGACCAACTTTCACCTAATCTCATTCCGCTTAAGACGATCGCGCGACGGACCCGACGACGGTTCGTCACCGATGCACGAAAAATCGATCCTCTATCGGACCGAGCTTACGGTTTTCGACGCGGCAACTTTGCCGTTTCATTTTCCACGAAGTCCGTCCCGATCAGACTTTAGCCTTTCACCTCGCGAAGAAATGGCGGGCATCTCGCTTCACGAGTGCCAGAACTTTTCGCGATAATACGACTGCGAATCGATAGTCGATACCGCGAATCTTTAGAAGCCGCGGTTGCCGATTCGTTCAGATCTGCGAGTCTGATAGGAAACGTATTTGTTTTATATCTTGCGCATGTTGAGGAAGCCAAAAGTTATTTTTATCGTTTCTTTTCTTCTCGTTGTCACGCGAAAAGAGTCTGATCACTGTAAAAGTAAATGTGATACTTTTACAAGTTACAAATTACAGATTTTGTTTGTATCTATAAAATAGAATAAATCTAAAAAAAGTTTTTAATTATGTGAATGAAATGTGATTGAAATGTGACTTCACTCAAAATACTGTTGATGTAAGAAAAATATGAGTAGCTAAGTTAAAAATGGAATAGATCGAGTGAATGTCTCACCTATGAAAATATCTGAATTCATCTGCTGTCAAGTATGACACGATTGGATAGTTTTAAAAGTCGCCACCTAGCTTACACAACGTCGCGTTACGTTGACCAGAGTTGCTTATTGTCGAAGTAGGTCGCGAAAATTTGTAGGTCACGCGATGGAGCGACGAAAGACGCCGAGGTGATAGTCCCATTCCCGAGCAATCTGCAAAAATCCTCACGATTCGTGATCTCTCTTCTGCAAAAGTGGATCTCGCGACGACTAACTGTTGCGACATATAAAAATTCTAATGAGATTTTGCTGTAAAAATAGAAAGCTTGTACCGTAGACACAATTCTCGGAATATTTCCATGACAGTGCCACGTAAGATCGCTCGCTGATAATCATGCGATCGATATTTCATCGGAAAACTTGATTTACACTGTTTTATTTTAAGAGAAGTCGACATCAATAAATAAGAATTACAAATATAAAATTTAATTTTTCACGAAAAGATTAATAGTAAAGGTTACATTGAATATTTATTGATCGTTACGTTAACGAGACAGGAAAGATGAAGGAACCTTTTCGGCCGTGAGCCATCAGTTCCATTTTGATTGAACAAACAGTTTCGGAAAATTAGCTGTAACGAAAATTGTTGGGAGGTGCAACGAGACAATTTACATATACACGTGGAGCAAGGGGCGGAGAAGCAGTCCGAGTAGAACTTTCGTGACACTGTAAGCGTGTAGTCGGTAGAAAGTAGGTTAATTCTAGAACGCGGTTATCCCGGAGGACGAGGTGGATATTTGGGCCATGACCAGGTCGCGATCAATATAGCGTCCCGATGGCGAAGCCTGCATCGAACAACCAGACGCCCCTTTCGTGCTCTGGAATGGAAATCGATATCGTCGCAGATTCCCTCGGAGATTCCGAGCCCGATCGAAATATCGGATCTTATCGACGCCGGAGCCCTCCGCGCTCCGATTTTACATCTTGTTATCTCAGCTACGTTCTAAACGGCCATGTTGCTCCACTTTCGCAGCATCGGAGAACTCCGATGTGTTCATTTACAGGTCGTAGACTAGAGTGATTAACTTCCACCGAGTTAATTTAGTTTTCATCAATTCGAATCTCATCGGCAAAATCTGAGAAATAAATCAACCTCGCGTCATTTCTCAATTTTCAACTTGGTAAATCGTTGCGTGAATAAGAGATTAGAAAGTTTATGTGAAATTGCATGAAGTTAAAACTCGACAAAGAAGTTTGTTGTAGTTTTTCGAAGGTTCGCATAGGCAGGTACTGAAACCGGTATAACTTCGTTGGGTTCACTTATATTTTGGTGCTGTACACACGCGGGAACATTTCCCACGTTGCTCGTGAGAATAGAACCGACGACCTTATATGTACTAAGGCAAGGCAAGGTAAGGCAAGGCAAGGCACGCATGTAGCGCGTTGGATATTGAACTCACCGAAATTATAACGGTTTCGATTCACGACGAGAGAGACAGGTAAGCGAGGACGACGAGGACGCGTGGGCGTCCCGACGCGACGACTCGAAGCCGCGAGTCGAATGTCGAGAATATACCCTGACGAAGCTTGTGATTCGTTATGTTACAGGCACACATGAAGTTCCCGCCGGATTACCCGTACAGTCCACCGAGCATTCGTTTCATGACAAAAGTTTGGCACCCGAATGTATATGAGGTGAGTGAATATATACGAGAATTATCGATCCCCCGCATGCTCTCTCTCTCTCTCTCTCTTTTTCTCTCTCCCCGTTCCGACCCTTTCCTCTCTCTCTCTCTCTCGTACGTGTGTGTATACGTGCGTATACGTGCCCTCCCCGTCTCCCTTGCGTCCCTTTTCCGTTCATCCGTCCCGCTCTCACCCCGTTCTCACCACCCCACTCTCA
>QKQZ01052328.1:0-54322 GCA_003595255.1 Solenopsis fugax
ATATATGCTTATATATAAGCTTATTCCAATATTTATATCGATCAAATGTCTATGTATCAATTATTTTTAGTTATCTCAGTTATTTTCAATTATTTCCCGTGAACCTACGAAAATTTATTCAGAGCTTACTGTCTTCAAGAATAACATTCGATTGTCTACGTCGCTAATTGGCTAATTTAAGATAAAATATTCTGATTGTTTCTAGAGAAAAGTTGCGCTATAAGTGGCTGTGATCAATTGCAACATGGTCAAATGGCTGCCGTCCTCAAAGTGGCCCACAACGAACGAGAAATTAATTTATCGAATACTCTTCAACATCATCATAGGAGCACGATACTATTCGTCGAGCGACTAAATTTAGCGGTTACGCGATTGGTTCTTACTTTCAGATCCGGTCGAACTAGCAAATCTTATTCATTCGACTCGTTCGGCGGAACAAATCGTCAAGTCCCCTGCATACAAGGCTTGCGACTGATTTGCTGAGCGGAAAACCAATTGTGTGTTTGATACTCCGCAACACGACAATTTGCGACAATTGCACAACTGTTGTTTCCGTTGAACGTGGTTCGTGATCCGCTGCATCCAGTTTCGAAAAATTGGTTTCTAAATTCGATGCAATACTGCTGTGTGGATAAGCTTCTTTTGGAAAAATCGAGTTTGGCGCGCCGCATCGAAAGAAAAAAAAAAAAAAGATAAATAGCCATTTTCCAATTACGGTGTGCAATTATCACGCATTTCCTGTACATTTCACAATAACACCGGTTCGCAACATGGTGGTTGGATACAACCGAAACATGGTACTTTGGTTCAACATGAGAGTCCGTACGTGTGATGTTACATACATACGCACACACATTTATGAAACGACAAGAAAATACTCAAATAGCATCTCAGTTTTAACGAATCAACATCTTTCCCTTTCCCCCTCCTTTTCTTGTTTTTGCTTTTCTATAAAATTATCCCTAAAAAGATGTATCCATAAAAAAAGTTCCTTTAAACAACGAAAAGTTTATCACACACAAGTTAACTTCCAAACGTCGTTACAAAATAAAGAATGAACGAAGATGTCTGCTTGCAAATGTATTACATCTGAAAAAATCAAAAACTTCCTTCTTTTTTTTTAGGAATAAATGATGAAAATGCAATTGTTTTTAACTTTTTGCAATTCAAGTTATTTTCTATGAATGAACAAGAATTAAGCATTTTATTTGTAATTTAATCTGATATAACTTAATTTGATATAACTTGACTTGATTTTATTATTTAAGAAGAATTTGGATTGAAAATACAGTTTTGCTGATAATCGTGCACTAATTTGGAGAACAATATAAAAAAAGATAGCAAATGCTAATATTCAACTGAACTCTACAGCTCATACAACTGTATAAACAGTATAATTACTTAAAGAAATTAATTTAGTGACAACAGAATTACAATACTTAAACAATTCAAATCGAATAATACTGGTGTTAATGCTAACTAGCATCTATAAGATCCCTCCTCTTCGGAAAAATGAATTATCTCGGTCACTTGCAGTATCAATCATAATACTTAAAGCTTAAAATCTTATCTTGAAATTATAAGTCAGTCATCACATGCAATGCCCTTAACATAACTACAAGTCTTTATTTTTCTTAAAAAATATAGTAATAATTATTGATTCAAAAGTAAATAAAGAATATATTTTACGGTATAAAATATTCTTTGTTGCAGAATCAAAGACTAATTGAAGTCAGGAGATTTTAAAGAAGTCAAAGTTTTGTAATGGACGATAAAAAGGTCATATGTAATCAAACGTACGAGGGAATTGATTGTATTGTCAAAATTGAGGAGATGGAACCTGAACAAGATTTCAGTTCTGAAAATCAAGATGCTAACTTTGAGGAAGTTCCCACGATATCGGAAAAACAGCATGTCATCACTACGCGGAGACGTAGAGGTAGACCCAAAAAAGTGCAAAGTGCGCAATATGTGCCGAAAAAGTACGTTTATTCTCCGGAAGTCAGTTTGAAGGACCGTTTTCGTCCGATTCGGCCAAAACCCTTGCAACCCACTTCGGTACTGAGACATAAATTTGCACCATCTATGTCGAGTACGCCTGAACCATCAAATCGGATTATTGTCTCAGGAATTGACAGAAATGTTGACATAGTCAACAGTAACATCATCAGCGATAGTAAGAAGAGTATTAATAATAGTAATACTGAAAATCTGCCGGTTATTAAGAAAAAGAGAAGTAGTAATGGTATGAACAGTAGTATTGATAGTAATAATAGTAGTAATAATAGTGATTTACATACTAAACCAATATCCAAATCTCATAAGAATAGCATTGAATTATTTTTTGCGAGTATGGCACAAACCGTGTTAAATTTACCTAACGAAGTACAAGCGGACATTAAAATGCAGATCTGTCAAATTGTTACTAAGGCAGAGATACAACATTGCGAATCGCAAGTAAAATCCAAAACTGGAAATTAAACATGAAAAATTAAAGATGCTTTTCATCATTCATATCATTAAATAGGAATTTTTAATTGTGATACATTCATTTCTTTTCTTTATAGAAAAAAGGAATATAAAAAGGGAAGAAAAAAGGGATATAAAAGCATATTTATGCTATATTAAATTCAAATTAAAGTGTAATTATGGATATAATAACAATAACTTTAATAATAATTTTCTGTACCCTCTTACATTTTTTAATATTGATTATAATTTACATTGGACATTTGTTGTTAAGAATGTACGGCGAGCAATTTTGTAGTGTATATCGACGAAAAAAATATGAAGTATTTTAATTTATTACAATTATATGTATTATAATTATATGTCGATGAATTGTAAAATTCACAATTTTTTTGTATATGCCGTATAAAAAAAATATATAAATAAAAATAAATATGTATTTAAGAAAGAAATAGTTTTTTTGAAAGTGTTGAAATGATAATATAGTATAACATTGCTAATATATTCAAATTAAGAGAGATTTGTCATTGTAAATAGATTCGAGTTGAGATAAATCTGAAAATTGATGATTTAATTAATTTTTTCTAATATATTGAATTATATGAACGTTATATATACTTAAATTGAAATAATAAATATTTGTTGAAAATGTAAAAATAAAATGAATAAAAAGTTCCATCTTTGTAAAGTTGTATATACTATTACAAAAATAAAAAATATATATGATTATTTTGACATCTACGAATAAAAAAAAAATAACCATCTACCAACTTAAAAATCTGTTTTTTCCATTCCTATGTATTCCTAAATATATAATAATAAAGAAACTTTTATGCAAATATAAGTGTCTGCAAAATATAAAACAATTAAGAAATGTCTAAAAAATTATCTATACTTGATATAAATATTAAAATAAAAAAGGAATGCTATTTATAGCCTTGAATTTCCCTTGACTTTTATAGAAAAGAAATGTAATTCATTAATAGTTATGAACATTGTGTACTTTTATATTATATGTATAGTTTAACTTGCAGAAACAAAAATAGAATATTAATTGCTTCTTCGTGAAGACAAACTATACTATGTATAAGTGGTACACTGAAAATGATTTAAGAAAGTAATCTAAGAGAGTAAGATATTAAAATTATTTAACTATTATATCTTATTTAAGCCACAAACACGTTGGACGAGTACAATAGCGTAAAAATTGTAAAAATTCGATAAAATACTAGTGCTTCTTTTTTCATTCACAAATCTAAACATAATACAAAATTATCGAAAAAGAAATTATTCCAAAATGATATACTAAAGATGAAAAATATACCAAAATCAATTATTCATTTAAATCGAGTCATTTTTTCTCTCATGTTTATTACAGATATATCATGACAGCGCATTAAAGGTATATCCATTTATGTATAATGCATGTAATACAAACTATTAATCCCAATATGTCACGATGTCTATCTAAATGACTAATGGCTCGTGCACATACAATATTTTATAAGTAAATTGCGATATGCAATGCTGTCAATATCTACTAAAGTATCAAAGCGTGACACCACATATCTTCCCATTCTTATCTCTGATGGTATTGTTATACGGTGTACAAAGTATATTTTGAGTCTAGTGATTACGAGCACTACGTCTACCTAAAATGGATTTCAAAATGCGTCTGCATTTTTTTAATTCTTGCTGTTTATAATTACACAGAAAAAATTATTAACTAAAAAAATACATATATAACGTTTGAATCGCAGAATAAAATATATATCAACCCAGTGATAATTTCGTAAACTTTTCATTTTCGTAAACGCACTTGTGCTCTTCTAACGAGTCTGTGTCTTTCTCTTGCCAAAGCTCACTTTTATGAGTAAAATGTGAAATGCACAAAAGCACTGTAAAAGCACTGTAAGAAATGAATCAGAAATAAACAATTCTTCAATAATAAAAATATTGTGAAAGAACAAAAAAGCAACATGTAAAAGTGTACGAATAATTTAAAAATAACGTTAACGTCGTGAAGCTTCTCGTTACTACTATTTCGCAATCTGTATCTCATATTTGTTTTTTTTTTTTTCGTTTTTTTCGAATACGTTTATAAGGAAATGCAATAACGATGAAGATAAAAGACACTAAAGGCGCGAAAGCCTTGTCTGCTTTTTGACAATAGAGACGCAAAAGCATTATATGATAGTCGTTCATTCTTCTTTTTCGGCCTTTTCAACGTCTTGCTTCTCTTCACCCTCCGCCATATCACCAACCTCGAATTTTGGGCCCGGCGCTTCATCGCCCTCCAAAACAATTTCCTCTGGATCGGGTGCACGTGGTAAAAAATCTTCATCTGGATACATAGACTTAAAAATATTCTTAGCCTGTAAGCAAAAAAAAAAATAAGAATTTTAAAAGATAGTCTAGTGTAATTTAAAACATTATCATTTGATTCAATTGATTTAAATCGATTTAACTTTGGAAAAACCAATACAGTACTGCAGTAAATATATCTAGATCAAAATTACAAGGTACTTGGAAAAAATGGTATAATTGGTTATAAAATATAATTTTCTATTTTAATTTTTATTAGTTGTATTACTATGTTTTATACATATAATTACTATATTATATTATCATCTTATAGTATCAATACATACCTGATTCACAGCAAAGTCGAAATCGAGCTCAAGATCCGGTCCAGAACATAGATGTATATTACTCGGTGCAGAATCGCTTAATTTAATGTCGCTCGCAGGTAAATTCAGATACAAAGACCATAATACTTGGGGTACTGGATACTCAGTTGCTTCCTTTTCTTGTCGATCATCCTTATATAATTATTCAATTTGAAATATTACATTTTCGTACAATTTTAATATTTACAACATTTTACTTTTTGAACTACATAAAATCTAAATTAACTTTTGTAAAGATATTTTACCTGAAGGTGTCGTTTATCAGGAGAAACTGTTTGAGTATGAGAATCAGAAGAACTACGTACAGCATTCGAGTCAAGCGGTTCTGCTCTTAGGAACTTATTCACAACGTATGCCAGATCCTCCTTTGCATTCTTAGTACGTTTGCACGTCATATGAACTATGACTAAAGAAAAAAGAAAATGTATAATATGGATATAAATCAAACTGATTCTGAAATAAATTTGCATTAATGTTACACATACACAATCCTTGAGGGCACGCATTAGTAGATGGTCCCAATTCGATTAGAGTAACAGCTTCTTGGTCAGGTTTTTCTGGCGGATAATACAAAAGAGTTAGACTTTCCTTTTCACCTTGCATAATTGACCTGTAGAAGCAAAAGGTAACATTTCAAATAAAATATATTAAGCGTATGCGTATTATTTTTTAAACTGTAAGAAATCGTATGAAAAGAAAGTACCTATCAGTAATGAAAATTCCGCGCGAAATTTGATTCTCTCCCTCAGAGGCTACGATTTCTGGTGGCAAGTGTCCCTGCCCTACAACTAAATGCTCCAAAGCCAATCTCTGTCTTCCGCTGATGATGGCTTTGCATTTATCTTCGCTAACTACTACGCCGTCTAATTGTCTCTTTAAGCAATAAATTCCGCCAAAGACTGCGCACAGTCTAAAAGTACGAAAATGTCATTTTTTAGGTGACTGCAAAATAGAGAAAAGGTTTTAAGGCGTGTTTTCAGAAACGCACCTGCAGAAACATTGAGGCAGTTCTCCGCTTCCGTACATAGGCCATAAGAAGGGCGTATTTCCATAACGTCCAAGACTATTGAGAAAATGCTTCGTACGATTAACGCCGTCTCTACATGACGTTCTGTCCGTCGCCATTGCGATAGCTTGCATAACATAATGCTGTACTATAGGCGTAAGATTTTTTGTATTAAGATATTCTAAGAATGTTTTATTACGGAAACCTGTAAAAGAGAGAGATAAACACAATACATTATTAAGTCAAGTATTAAATAATTAAGAAAATGTATACTTGTGCAATACGTTTACATGATATACGCACCATCGAACTCTGGACTATCAGCACCTTGTTCTATGCAGGATGTTAGAAGCTGCATCAACATTCTCTTCTCGACCACGCTAACCGTTTTATTAGCGAACACATCGGCACGGGAGCAAGGAACTTGCGTGAGTTTACCATCCATAAAAGTCGCGACTCTAGAGACCGCACGGAATTCGGCATAACGTGCAATGTTGCTAGAAATCAACAGTTCTACTAATTCACCACGGGCGAATAATAGCTGCAATAAAAATCATGTATCATGTACATGTGTACATTAAGAATAAATGCATGAATCTACATATCTGCAATCCTTTACTTTAGGCGCCAAATCGATATTAAATCTTCTATACTCCTTCTTGATACGGTCTATGCTCCATTGTTTCACATTTTCCTTTTTGTCAGCCTTGTCCTGATCAGTCTTTTCCGCACCCTCTACTGCAGCACTATCCCCAGAACTTTCAGTCTGAGTGTCCTTCGAAGAAACATCAGGTAGGTCGGCATCACTGTATAAAAAAAAGAAGGCTAGTCAGAATATACAAGATATTATTTGAAATCATTGAGCAATAAATTTATGCAGCTCATTACTTACTTGAAAATATACCAGATTTCTCCAATGTTCTCAACAGTGGAATATTGATCACTAGCCTTCAAAAATTTTTCGTTTTTCTTCAAATCAACATTTGTATTCCTAGTATTATTTTTAATGGTTTTTAAATCTTCTATCCACTTTTGCAAGCCATCAAAATTAAATGTAGCCCACAGCCCTCCGTAATATTCGTTGCTAAATAAGAAAGAGTAAACACTTTATTTAATAATATATGAATAACATCTTGATTATAGCTTATCACATCATATCAGGAAGCTGATGGAAAGGAATCTTTTTATCTCTAACAAAAAGGTATGATAAAAACTCAATTAAGATACTGCTCTACTTTTTTACTTTCCTCAAATGAGATCATCTTTTATATAGTTCTAACACACTTAAGAAAATATTTCACAATTAACAAATACATATTAACACAACAAAATTAATTTAATATAATTATAAGTTTCTTTGAGATTTAATAAAATATTAAATACTAACAAATATTAAATACTAAACAATTAAATGTTAAACAAAAATATATATTGATAATAAATTGCCTTTGTAATATCAAATGATATGTCAAATATAAAATTATTTCATACAATGATAGGATCTTGAGGATTTAATGAAATATTAAATATTAGCAAATATTGTATATTAAATATAAATATTAAATATCGATAATCAATTGCCGTGATGCTACATATCAAACGCATTTCGAATAACATATGTGTGAGATTGACAAGTGACAGATCATCGGTCCAGGAGGAAAAAAGAGGAAAAGATAGCCAAGCACTTGACCATTACCTGTCCAGATGTAGAACCCTCTTGCCAATCCTGCTTGCCGCCGCGGCGACGATCGACTCGGTCATACCTGTCGGAAATCATGACAGCGAGGGATTACCGGCGAAAAGGTTTATTTCTGCTGGCAAACGCAACGCGCGACCGTTCGTCCCGTCATGATAAAAATCAATACCTGTTCCTACGACGACCACATCGTATTCGGTCGGCAGATCGTCCTCCATGGTTGCCTCTTCCACGACGGCCGCCTCGGAGCTGATCAAATGCAATGCGATCACAGAGGTACGCGACGATCAGGGTACGCGGGGGGAAGAGGAGTATCGGCGAATAAATTATAAATCCACCGAATTATATCGGACGCGAGCCGATCAATTCATCTTCCACGGTGGCAGACACCGATGAGATTTGCGTGAAAAAAAAAAACCCGAGCCCCACCCTACACGCAACCTTCACTCGCAACTCTCGCACACGCACGAAATCCGTTCAACCCTTTTTTGTTCGGAGTTTGACAGAACGAACGGTGTGCTAAAGCGGCCGTAAGTGCGAGCGTATATGCGCCGAGCGCCGACGAGAGAGAGGAAGAAGGAGAGAGGGATCGTTAATCTGACGTTTCGCTCGTCGCGAGTGTCGCGCTCCTTTGCGGAGCGAGACCCGAAACAAATAATTGCCCGTTTCCATAAGTGCGATTTTAGGACAGATTTCATCAAGAGAGAAGACTTCTCTCTCTACTTCCACCTAAACTTGAAGCGTGTCCGCTCAAGATTCATTCCTCTTTGTCTGCAGACAATAACAGTTCGTCATCAAAAAATTGGTAATTATTTGGTTTGTTCTTTTCACATAGCTGCACCTCTTGCACAGTTTATCTTTTCTCTCCAACGGGAAGAAAAAAAGAGAAAAGATAAACTGTGCAAGAGGTACAACTGAAAAGAACATATCAATTGTCGGATGTGTTTTGTCGACAGTACGCATGTGTGACGTCTGACAGGTCTGACGTGTCGATCAAATTGGACCGAAAACATTTTTTTTAAGGCTCTGATCACTTCCGGTAAAACTACTTTTTACATCGTATTTATTTGACTGGCTCTCACTACAAGAATTTGAATTGTCAGTCAAGATTGACTTCAATACCCAAAAAGGGAATCAATTGAAACAAGAACTACTACTACTTTTCTTAAATTGCGAGTTTGATTGGTACGTACAATATTTAAATACATATTTTGCTCTTTCTGAAAATTTAATATGCAATATTTTTTCTAAAATAATTTCAAATAAAGGACATTTAAAATATACAAAGGATTTAGGAAAGATGGTGAATGATTTAAAACTGAAATGCTCCTTTTCCACTTGGTATCCAACGTTCAAGAAAGATTCATTGGAGGCTAGGATTCTTCACATTCCCAATGAGGTTCTGAAGTATTTGCAGCATGATACATTTGTCTTGCCTCTCGAAGCAGCGAGGTCTTTACCAGAAAATTCAGAATGGTCTGATGGCTCCCCAGTGACACATGAAGATGAGGTATTTTTATTATTCTTTTTTTTGTTTGAAAGATGACAGAATCACATAAATTAGCAATTTATATAACAATGTAATTAATTTGCATATACATTTGTAGGAAACAGATTATCAGCCAACATTCCCTGAATTCAGTCAACAAATACAGGAAGTATTAGACGAGTATGAGGCGGTATTTCTTAAAACAAACTGGAGTACACCTGCGGTAAATTATTTTCTATTATACATTCCTACTTCACAATTGAATCAATCATTTTAGAAGGATCACTTCCTCCAAAATTTCCTCATTTTTGCAGGAAATAAACATGTGTATCTATATGAACAAATACTATGTGCAGTAAAAAGTAAAAATTTCTTTTCTAAAACAAGTTATTTCATGAATCAAATAGCTTGTTCATAAATTCTCTATTATAAGGATAGCAATATCACAATAACATAATTTTCAGGGAGGATAAGGGGTCTAATATCAAGATGCAAGTTAGCATCGTTAATTATTAAATTATTTCTAATTTAATTAATATGATATTACCTGTTCATGTTCAACTTATAGCTGCGTTATGACCGGAAAAGTAATTCGGCGCGTAGTCGGTTGAATTTGAAAAAAGGTATATAAAAATCACACAAGTAAAATTTATAAAAAACACTAAGATCCAGCTTGACTGTACAAGGCGTTCTTATTTCAATTTGTATGTATTACATTAACGGTCGAATATCTCTAATATAATTTTGTAATGATTGTTTCAATATTTATAATAATGTAATTATAATAAGAAAATTAGAATATAAATTATATATGTAATTGTATTTCTTTTACAGGATGCCATGTGGGTTGCACCCACAAAAACTCTTAAATGTAATACGTTAGAAGAGGTTTACTTGTTACTGAAAAGTTCCGATAGGATCGCCAAAGATCTGAACATTGTAGAATCTTTGAGGAACTATGAGAATCCTCTGCCGTTCTGCCTGGTGTTGAAACAATGGCGGGATATTAATCCCTGCACAGAATTTCGCTGCTTTGTTATAGACAACGAGCTTGTTGGTAATTTATTTGACTCAATTTTTTAATATTCTATTTCTAGATTTTATTTCTAGAGTTCTATTTCTCGATTATTAAATTTTATTAACTGTCTTTGCGTTTTTTTCTGTCTGCCTTTACAAAGTTAATTCTCGTGATAACGAATCATATCTGTTACGCAGCTATAAGTCAGAGAGATATATCGCAGTACCACCTTTCCAATGAATTAGAAAAATATGATATACAAACGGACATCAAGAGCTTATTTGCGGAGCGCATCAAAGGCAGATTTCCGTTACGTAACTGTAAGCAGAGCACTGTACCAAAAGTAACAAAGATACACGAATTCTTGTACTTGTAGAGTTTATTTTTGGCAGATTCCTTCGACGTCGTACGATATAGGAAAGATAAGGTAAAAATCATAGATTTCGGTGCATTAGACGAAGCGTCTACGAAAGAAACGCTTTTTACGTACGAGGAGTTACAAAATCATATTGAAAACACGCCGGAGTTCCGTTTTATCGGGGAGGAAATAGGTATTCAGCCAAAACCTCCTGTGCAATTTTGTATTCCACAAGAGATCAGCGAGTTTTTGCAATCGAGAGATAACGTTACGTTGCTGGAAGCTATTCAGAGGGTACATTTTCCGATTTACTAAAAAAATTTCTTGCAAAATTTGACGATTTGTATCAACGTTATTTTTAGATTCGACGCTTGATCACGACAACCGAAATTTCTTTGTTGCAGGAGGTGGAAAGTCAACGGAAAGAGCATGAAAGAGAAATTGCTGATGTTTCAGAAAGTACTTGATGTATGTACAACGTATAAATAAACATTTTTTTTTCTTATATATGAACAGCTGTAACTCTTTTACTCACATGTACAAGGGATACAAAAAAAGAAAGGGACTGTAGTTATTGTTACATTTTATCTTTCCCAAAGGGGAGGCTAATATCTAATGGTAAGTACATGCGTTAATAAATATACGCGAGATTACACAAAACGAGTGGATTCTACTCTTTAAATCTCATATATTACATTTTAGCCCGTTTAAATCCTACATTTTGAAATCATTCGGTTACATCAATGCTAAAAGGAATAATCGAACTTGTTCAAATTACTTCGCTCCTCGTAAGTTTTCAATTTTGATTTCTTCGTTTTTTGCTTCTTCTTTCTTCACTTCGGTACGATACGTGTTACAAGAAATTCTGAATTACCTGCATACAACATAAATCACTTCGTGAATTGAGTTTAGAAAATTCCCGATAATTTTCGTAACGTGTAGTGAACTTTCAAATTATGTAGTTTTATAAGTACATGCAATTAAATGCTCCTGATCAGCAAATCCTACATCTTGGGATGACGCGTGTATACGTGTGTATGTGAATGAATGTACACTGACAGGATATTTAAATACAGAACTTTCACTTTTATTCTGCCAGACTCTCTTTTTCTATCATTACATTACATAAAACGATTAAAGGCTATCCTACCGCTTGAAAGAATTATCATAATATTGCAGTATTTTTCGAGCCATCGGCCTTCTTACCGAGCGACGTCCCTTATATAGAAAATATGTCTTGTTTATGTACAATATGCAATCCTTAATACTTCAGTTTTGAAAAAGGATTTCCGATATATGTACCTCCGGACAAGTTAATACGCTGTACAGTCATATCCAAGGAGTATTTTTCATCTTTCTCTCCCTTTCTATGTTTTTCTCTGTTTCTCCCTCTCGTATCTTCTTACAATCTCTTCATAAAAACAAAATCGATAGGATGGGGCGACTACTGTGTGCGATTTTACAATTTTCATCAGTGGATTAGTGGTACGTTTCTGAAACCCGAGCTCCGGTTCTCTCGCAAAACGACCCAGCAGCTTTTCGCATTTCGGGCCTCGCACTTTATCTGTACAGTTCAGCCGAGTATTAAGGACGAAAAATACAAATACTTAAATTCTAATTTTTTGTAACATATTGATTTCATCAATTTTTAGTAATAATGCAAAGACATTTCTCTCGAAATTATATGTTATTATATAAATAATAACATATATGTATATATAGTTTACATTATGCTGAAAACCAATATAAAAATTACAATCTTTTACGAATTCTTAGAAAAATACTACTGGAATATTATTCTAAACTTTGACTTAAAAAGTGAATGATGATTCTAAATTTCTGGATGGGTATCATTTTAGATTAACAATAATGAAGCGATTACATTTCACTACCATACTTTTATCAAATAATTTAGCCTGGGAGATTTAGAGATTCGGTGGGAAGCAAACCATATTTCCATCATTTCGCGCATCAGCAATCCTGTTTAATTTCAAATTTCTTTTTCATCCAGAAGACAAAGATAGATAATTGCGCTTTTAATTCGATACGAAGCAAAAACCCGTCATCGAAAATCCGCAAGTGCAATACGATGAAAAAAGTTGCGAAGTCGCTTCGCGAAATAAAGCCATATTTACAGAGTATCTTCTTTTTCACCGCGAGCGAAATACGGTTGATTGCTTCGTCGCCGTTTCATTATTACGGAAAACTTCCACGTTGATCGCGATTGCAATTTGTGCATCGGTCTCTTGCCCTCAATATACACGCGAATACCAGTCGAGCGGATCTTATCTAAAAGGTCCCAAGCACCCCCACATATGAAAAAATAAGCTTAGTTCTTTCTAGAATTCTAGCGGGAAGTACGATGCCATTTCGCGTGATAAATTGCAGCGCATTACTGTTCCTATAAATAACGATAAACAGTAAGATGTATGAGGATCCTCGAAATAACGCAGAGTAATTAATATCATGTACATTAATTAGAGCGGTGCGCGGTCCCTTTTACATAAAAGTCCTTCGATTTTTTATAATGATCTTCAGGGAAATGTCTCTTCTCAAGATCGTGAGAGGCCACCCCTTTTAAGGGCCATCATTTTCGAAGTTTTTCAACAACATTCAGCGCGTATGTATAGCGGTATACGGAAAAAGAAATATTTAATTTAAAATATTAAAATGTTTTATTTCTGTCTCCGTTTTTTTACATACTTAGAAAAGTTTTAGTTTTAAGCGGTGTTTAGACCTTAAACACAGGTCTAAACTAAAGTCTGTTTGCGCCTTTATAGTTTAACTTTAAACTCTGTTTACTTTTTAGCCTTTTCAAAAACTAGAAAGAAAGTTAAATCGAGTTTAAAGTTAAACGATATTGATGCAACCGGATCTTAAGCTGTTAATGATTTTAGCTTTAAACGTTTTAGTATTTTAAAGCTAAACACCGTTTAAAACTAAAACATTTTTAAGTATTTAACAGAGACGTAAATAAAAAACATTTTAATATTTTTAAACTAAACGCTTCCCTTTTTAGTCTACCATCTAAGAAATGTTCCCTTCGCGAAACACATGGCTCACATCGTTCTCCTATCGTTTGTTATGTACATGTCTCTTCGCGTTCTCCATCCGTGATTAGTTTCACGTCACGTTCACATACTCGCCCTCAGTTCTCTCCTTACAATATCTGATCGTTCAAATTATTTCTGACTGATTTGTGCTTGACGACATTGCGTAGCTTAATGAATGTACGTGTTGCGGTGTACGGCCGTTCGTTTATCCTCCACCACCGTTTCTCCTCCGCTCGCTCGCACTCTTAACTTTATCCTCTACGCTTTTCTTCTTTATTCTTTTACTATACGTCGCTCGTTTTAATGATACTAAAGTGACGTACAACAGCATTCGCACACTCTCTCGATTTTCTTTCTTTCTTTCGCATCCCCTTTCACTCCTTTTCACTCGCTCTTTTCCTCTCTCTCTCTCTCGAATACTGGTAGGGTGTTGAGTGACAAAAACAGTAGTCTTAACAAACATACGATACAAAAACTCTTAAGTTATCGCTTAACGGCCAGTGTAAAGCGGGTTGTTTTATTTTATCATTACTTTTCTTCTCTCTATCTCTCTCCCTCTCCCTGCCCTTCTATCGCTTTAAGTACCTGAAGAATCTTTGCTTTGGGAAAATCTCGCCTTGATCCGTAAACGCTCTGAGACCTGAAACCGATGCGGAATCTCGGTGAGATCGGATCTTCGATCCGCTTTTCTCTGGTGGCGATTCGAGAATCTTCGCGATAATTTTCAGCATCGAAAATCGAGCTCGCCAAAATTGCATCGGTTCTAATCCTCATCTCGAAATGTATTCCCCCCCTTTCTCTCTCTTTCTTTCCTTCCTGCTCCTACCCTCGAGTCCGCCTCTCGGATTTGCCTTAACGATGAAAAAAGACTACACACCCCTCTATGATAAATGCGATTGGTACGACTAAACTGGGTGGCGAAAGGCCAGACTATCACCGATGAATCGAGTGGTGCACGCACGTCTGACGTGCGTGAGCTAGAAGCTATCTCCCATTCAAAAAATACGCATCTCTATTTGGTGCGAGACTCACTCGCTCGGAATTTTTATACACTCGGAGACACGCCGCTCCGACACATCTCTCTGTATTTTTCTTTCTCCCTCTCTGCCTCCCCTTTCCTTTTTCTCTCTCTCTCTCTTTTTAATATACAGGAAGATAGAGCACGTTCTTACTTTTTACTGCGGAAATAAATACATTGAACTTCTCGCTTTATACAAGTAGCTCGAGTGGAAACGCGATTCTCTCTCTTTTTTTGGATACACTTCTCTCGCTGAAGCATAGCGGAGAAAGCCGCGAAAGAAAATCATGTAAATGCAAAATAAGAGAGACGGTCTACAAGAAAGGATAGTTTGTTCCTTTGTTATAAATTAATTTATTTAATCCAAAATAAAGCTTTTTTCGATTAAAAAATAACCCCTCTCACGCATTTGTGTAGACCGCCTCGATTACATAAAATCTGATTTCGAAATACGGAAATGAATAAAGTAATACGGTCGATCTCGCTTGAATTGCAAATAAAAATGCAATTTTTTTTAAGATGAAACTAAATCGAGGAAGAAAAATGTGTAATCTAGGCCACGCTACAATAAGATCGCTTTAACGCAACATTATTAACAGATTTTGCGCTCTTTAATCGCTCCTAGTCAGAAAAGTCCTAGCGAAATAACATAAATGCTACTGGAAACATAATTTATTTATACATATTTTTTCACTGTTACAAAATGGTTCTTTCTGTAATGGTTCGTTCTGTTAAAACTCAAATTATTTTTATCCGAAACGCGTTCTGAACCGCATTTAAAATAAAATGACGGCGGATACGAAAAAAAAAAAAAGAGAAAGAAAAGCGTCGACGTGCTTCTTCTCGGAAACGCGAGTCACGTTTTCACGCCGCGAGATCATAGAACAACTCTATATCATACGAGAAATATATGTGGATATTCGATTACGTTGAACGATTACATATGTGGAACATTCGAATTTCCACGCTTCAGAGCCGTAATCGAGATAAACTAGGAAGAGATGAAGCACACGAGGTAGGTATCTTGTTCTTCGTTTAACCGAATGGGAAAACCGAAAGGAACGTGTTTCGCGATATAATTAGTTTATAACGAAACAATTATATCACATATATCTCGCGGAGAGAAAGATATTAATCATTTCAGTTGCTACGTGTAGAATGTGTAAATCGGGAAAAAACGCAATAACAGAAAAATTATTGATTATTCACTTCATTTGGATTCATTCTCCACGTTAATATACATAAATATTAATAGTAAACATTTGCAGCGCTCTACAACAGTTCTATTTGGCGCTATTCTGTTAGAAAATAATATTATTACATATAAATATAAGTATCTATCTTTTTTATAATTTTAATATCATTAATAACACTAAATTCGGAAAGAATATAATATAGAAAAGTTTTTTCTTCGGTCTCCGTTTAGCGTCAAATAATTATATGATATTTGCATCAGATATAGAATAGAATATAATATACATATATATCCAACAAATAATATATCCTTAATTCTCTTCTAAACATAAGATTAACGATTACTGAAAGAAATAACTAAATTATTCTATGGAAATAGAAAAGAACAAAAAACAAAGAGTCTACAGAATGGTCGGATTAGTTTAATTATAATTTACATATTCTACACGTGTATTGCTGTTCGCTTTTCACATGGATTCATTACGCGTTTCCCTCACGCCTTCTCGACAGAGCCTTCACTTTGGTTCATATCACGTAATGAGACACTATTCACAGGAACAGTTACACCTCGATTACTTGAAGCTACGATATTCTTTTCTTGCAACATCGAAAGAGAACAGAAAAAGAGAGAAAGAACAAACTCGACGATGTAGTACTCTACATATTTATACATATATACCGTGCGCCGGGATAAAAAATTTTGGAATGGATATCAGCGCCCGACGTATTAATCGTAATTATCATAACGAAATGTTAGATAAACTCATATTCCCACGCAGCCTCTATCCCGTTCTCACGAGCTTTTACAAGTTACAAGTTTAAAGTTAAGTCCATAGTAAAATTTGCGGGCATTCACACGTTTCACAACAGCACACGGAGATACGATATAAATCTATCATTCTCATCTGAAACAAAGTGAAGCGTTTTTGTACTAAAGTGCAGCGATATATATATATGTATGTATATATATATAATATTATACCTTTTTAATGAATTATCTACGCAATGTACAATCGTGGATTTTTACATGCACCATGACAAGGTATGGTCGGGCCGTACAACAGACAGCTGTTAGAATGATCCGTAGAACATGTTATTGCCACTCCACATCTTTCTTTTTTTCTCTCCTCCCATCTCACTTACGCCTCGCACACTTGAGTCGGGCGTATCGGTCTTATCCAAATAATAATCCCGTGTTCTTTGGGGATCGTCTAAGAGTAGAGTGCCGAGAATTTACAGCGACAATTTTTTCTCTATATAAAGTTAGAGTTATACAGATACAGGTAAGCATTACACGAAAGGCAAAGACGGTACGACTCCTCACGGGATCGCCGTACGTCCTTGTTACTATATTCTAATATTTCTTCGGAAAGAGAACTCTATTATTATTTGTCTATTCAGTCTGACCACACCATGTTACAACGTGGAATAGCTTTGCCATCATGATAGACATACTGTAGGTTGAATTATATAAATTCAGGCTCTCTCTCTTTACTCTGCGAGGGATCTATTAACGATCGTTATGGTTTCCGCTTGCTTCTCTTACCTTAACGCTTTGTTCACTCGTCGCCTATACCCCGCCACAAAAACGACTTGACTAGATTGCATCGCTAAACGGTCCTTAACGATTAAAAATCTAAGTCTGCCATACATAAATGATCTGTACCTTACAATTTAATATCGTAATTAACACCTAATGGTAGAGGGATGACCTACTGTTATCGACGAGAACTATTTAGTAGTAAATCGTATGCTTATTATACTCTCGTCCTCTCTTTCTCTTTTTCTTTTTCTCTTTCCTTTCACGCATTCATTCACACATATATCAATATGCACGTACACAGCACGCAAATAGACATGAAGTAGATCCACTGTTAATTTAAACTCATGGAGAATATTTCTTTTGCTCGCATAATTGAGCTCGTCTGTCTGCGTGCAAGTGTAGCCGCTGAATGCTCCAAATATTGTAAGTATGATAGATTCGCAGAATTCGCGTTTAAGCGCGCCTTCAATAATATTTACAGTACCATTGTCATGGATCTTTCGATCCATGGATAAGATCGTTCGCTGTCTGAATCGTGTTTTTTAGCGAGAAGCGTCAAATCGCCCCCGGCCCGGTTTCGATCGCGCTGAAACGCCCGCATCGTCGTCGCGTCGTAAACCACCGACGACGACGATACGCTAATGATATAACAACACGTTGTAATGCTCGCGCGAGCGTTCGATCGCTAGGACTACCTCTTCTTGCTAGGCTGCTTCGACGATAGCCGCTTCTTCAATTTGTGATCCGTCGATTTGACTGTTGTCGTCGCCGCAGTTTTCTTTTTCGGTCGCTCCGGCGAGCCATTGCAGCACGCGCAGTTCTTCTTTACGTGGCAACGCAAACTGGATCTTCTAGCGCGACAATCTGCCGGTTCCATCAGCACGATATTGCTCGTCTCGTCCTCCGACGCCTCCGATATCTTATCGCTCGATACTATCATTGACTCCGTTGCTGTTATCGAATCTGCCTTGGGAATCCGTTTTGGAAGTGTCGCTGTTGCTATTGTTGATTTGTGATCAGCACGATTCAAGATCACTCTTGCGGCATTTATTTTGTCCTTTTTCTTCATATACGTACAATGCCGATCGGAGGGCAAAGATTTTAACGTTTGTACATTATCCTCCAGGCCATTACTCAGCATGTTGTCTTCTAGTTGACTACCGATCGATTCACTGATGCTGGAATCCTCATCGTCGCTGCTGGACCTCGTGCGCTCGGACATTGGACTCTCCCATGCCATGTACGAATCCATGCGCACCTTGGACGACGACATGCGTTTTTTGTTGGCATACGTGTACTTGTGCGCAGATAGCAGCGGTCCAGTCAACGGTGACAATGGCGACTCTATAGTATGATGATCCACAGTATTACCACTTAGCAAAGTTAAGCTCTCATCGCCTGAACTCGCTGTCGAGGTGTTGTTAACGTTCATACTATGCGGCAACGATTCCGAATCCAAGTCAATGTCCAGTTTCATATTAGATGGTATGCTAGATACGCTACTGGGTGTTCCCTCTTTCGAGCCGCTCCTTGAGGTCAGTTTGACGCGATGACTCATATCTTTTGACGAGTCGTTCTCTAAAGAGCCAAGATTTGCCGGTGATAGCCTGGAGATGTCCGAGTTGCTGTTCGACGCCTCATCCTGACTTAAATTGTCCAGAGCCAATCGCATATGTTTCGGGATACCCAATTGCAGATCCTCCTTCTCTCGCTTTCTCTTCGGATCCTTTAAAGCTCTCGCACGTTGACTTGTGTTCTTTTTGCGTTCGTTCGTCTTAAAATCGCTTGTTGGACTTGCATCCCTGCTGCCGCTAGACGAGTCTAGCGACCGGAAGAATGAACTATTGTACGGCTTCATGCCCAGGGATTGACTGCAGGACGCATCCTGCGAGGAATGATCAAACGACGGCGAATGATTCGTATCAAATAGTAGCTCTGCTTCGGGGAACAGCTCGCTAGTGCTAGGCTCGTCGACTCCCAGATCTTCGCACTCCTCTGACAAGCTCTTTTGCAGCTTGAGTTCACGTTCGTATTTTCTCTCTATCCTCTGTTGCATCAGCTCACGGTCCATTCTGGGAGTTAGCTGCGATTTCATCAAGTTGCTCTTGTTGGAGTATGGAGTGTCTAGAGTATGATTCATAAAGTATTTTTTTGCATTCGATTGATAGAGTTGTCCGCTCGCCATCTCGATGCCCTGGCCCTTGTTGATAATCTGCAGCACGCTCTCGGAGTTGTCGTTATCCCTGGAATTGATCGTGGCCAGTCGAATTCTCTTTCTTAAAAATGTCAAGATTTAAAAAATGGTTTGGCTTTAAATAATATTTAAATTAGATGGAAAAACTTTTATAGTGTACAGTAATCTGAATCGTTACCTGGAATATGCTTTTAACGGCTCATTATTCAATGTATTCATTGTCGTAGGATTGTATCTCCATGGCGTTTCCGGCGAGATCTTTCCTTCCGGTTCCCAAGCCTCTTGTAAGTGTGCGTTTTCGTACAGCAACCCATTTCCAACTTTGCAGGATCCATCGATTGTCTCGGTGGATTGCTGCACAGATGACTCCTGGCTGTCCGAACTACTCAGTCCACCGGTCACCAGGAACTGCGTCGTGCTATCAATAACGCTCGATTGCTTGTTCGTGGAAGTAATAGAAGACATAGGCTCTATAAGAAAAACAATATGCGAGTATTAATTGTCGATACATGTACATATATTGTCTATGGCGAGAATCGGCACACTGTTTAAATTATTCCAATACAAAGTATTGTTTCGAAAATTCGTTTTTCTGTGAATTATAGTGCAGTTATGCCATTTAATAATTTGAAAAAATAATTATAATCGTCTTAAAAAATTATTACAAATAAATTTTTATTTGCATCTTGATTTTTTAATTTAACAAAAAAATAAAATGAATTATTAGCATAACAATTTACATATCTTGCTGTGAAATAAATATAAAAATAGTAATAATTGAAGATTTAAACATTAAAAAAGTTTAAAATATAAAAAGATATTATACATATCAAAGATAATGACTAAAGAAATACACATGCAGAAAATGTAACTTAAGCTTATAATACTTTACTTTTTATTGCTTTAATAAATAATCAAAATAATTTTGTGTATTAATAACAATAATTAAAAATTAGCCTCATATAACATTACATCTATCAGCAATTAATTACGTGTAAATATCGTATAAAAATGTATTAATGTTGTAATTTATAAAAAAAATAAAACATTCTACTATATATCAAGCAAGTCCTTACCAAGTTTTATATTATTCTGTAATGACGTGGTAATGCTCGAGGAGATCAAAGATCTCGGCGATATGTTTTCCTGTATGCTGATAGCGTTGTCGAATTTTCTTTTTACTGTTTTGGGTGAAATGATTTTGGTACCGGTCGTTATCTCGGTGGAAGCTTCCTTCGTGTCCTTCTGCTGTTGCTGATTTGCATCGTTCAACATAGCGTTCACATCAGTTTGCTGAGTAAAGGCAAGCGCAATGGCGGTGCCCGTTTGTATGGGCACCGGCTTCTCGTGTATCTGCCCATCCTGAGGCGATTTCTTTTCTGGTGAATGTGAGACCGCAGTAGCCGGCGTGAGACAGACCACATTTTCCGCCTTCAGGGTGGCAGGCGCTGACGACAGCTTGTGTATGTTCGAATTGAAAAACCTCGTGTTCTGCAGTGTCGGATTACTGGTGATAACGCCGCATATTTGCTGACTGTCCGATATTTCGTTGATGTTCCGAGTTCCGATCAGGCTGAGAGTGGGATTATTCTTGTTCACCACGATAGCGTTTGTCGGCGTTGATTCTACCGCAATCGCGCTACCGGTGGCCACAGCATCATTCTTTAACGTCAGCTCACTGATCACACTGGGCTTATCCGGTGTCGACACCGTCACAGTGGCTGCCTCTGCAGAAAACTGCGTGCTTCCGGTCTGCGATATCACCACGGGCGTGCTCTGCGCGCCGGTTAGTGTTTGATTATTGTTCGACAATGTCTGCAAGGTGGGCTGCATCTTCATCTGTTTGACCTGCGACTGCGCAGAAATCAACTTGCCCTGATTGAGGAAAGATTGTAACAGTAGAGTGTTAGGAACAGCGCCACCCGTGCGCATAGTTGGCATAGCCGTGATCAATTTGTTTCCAACTATGGTGAACTGTTGGGTGGAACCCTTCATCAATGGCACCACGATACTGGTAGGCATTAGTACCGACGTACCGCTCATCTTGCTCGTTACCGAAGCGAGCGCCTCGCTCACCGCGCTAGGTTGCAATGTTTCCTGGACGATCACTGCGCGAGTAGGCTGACCTGAGCCTGGCTCCGCGAAGATGAGATTACGCCGTTTCACGTTTAGTTCGACGCCGTCGTTCGAGTCGCTCGTTAGATTGCGCACCTCTGCGCTTGTATCCGCACTCATCGAAGGTTCTTCTGGTGCAGAGAAACCGGCTGGACTATCCTGTACATGTACAATACCGCTGGATGAATCCTCGCTGCCCATAGTTCTACCAAGATCATCCGTGCTAGGGCTCAATTCGGAAGTTTGCTGTCCCACCGTTGGCTTGGTTTTGCTAGAGCTTGATTTCTTTCTTTTTGACGATTGACTCGGATTAGTCGGCGGATTGGATCTTCTGCGGGGCGCCGGTTTGTTGTTGAGATCCGGCGAGTTTCTCAGCTGCTCTGCGTATTCGTCAAGAATCGCGTAAATTCGCTGGGCAGTCTGCTCGTCCTCCTGTGGCTTCTGCTGCGGCTTCGGAATCGGCGATGCCTTGGATGTATTAGTGGCACTGCTTTTGACCGTTTTGGGTGTCGACTTTTTCACATTGGTTTTAGTAACAGCGGCGGTTCCAGTTGCGGTGGATGGCGGCGTCGATGGTGTTTTACCGGCCGACTGTGGTATCGGCGCTGGTGCTGGCGTCACGCACGGGCTCGAAGAACTCTGAGACGTGACGCTCAGCGCTGGCGACGCCGCTGGTTGACAATAACTGGTGACTACGACCACCGGTGTCGTCGAATTAGCCGCCACTTTGGTGGTGCCGCTGTTTGTATTTACATAGGCCAGGGAGACCTTCTGCGGATACACAGAAGATTCCTGTTGTTGGAATGTCACGGTATTGCCATTGCTGGCAAATGGCTCGTTGTTCGCGCTGGATTGAGTCGGCATCATCAGTTGCTGCGCCAGAGTACTAACAGATATCTGTTGTTGCTGCTGCTGCTGTTTGCTTGTCTGAGTCGGTTGCGTGGTGGTCTGCGTCTGCACGGCTGTCGTAGTTGCGTTACTGGAGGCCGACTGATGAGACTGCGGCTGAATACTCCTCTCTTTCACCTGTTCCAGTACGCTCTCGAACTCCCGTAATTGTTCCAGAGTCGTCGAGCTCACCGGATTATTTACTTCAATCGGAGAACCAATTAGACTGTCGGCTCTCACGGCTTGCTGCTGTTGCTGTTGTTGTGGTTGTAACCTCGATGCCAGGACCTGGATAGCTCCCGTGACATTCTGTGGTCTAACTGGCGTACGGATGATATTAAGTTTGACCACGGGAGTTCTACCACTTTGAGCCGAATTGCCGTGCGATATGATCGTTGGTGGAAGGATGTTGAGCTGATTCGGATTATTGGTTATTACTTTGTGCGTATATATAACGCCGGTGTTTGACGAGCTGGCATTTTGAGCCACGAGTTGCGTGAGTGTTGGATTCGTAGTCTGATTTGAACCGATGGGAGTGTTTGCTGGGCCGTTATTACCGGAATTCACAATGTTGACTATCTGCCTGCCGGCTTGCATCTGCAGATTAGGAATGATCGATTGCACATTTCCAGCATTCACCTGTTGTTGCTGCTGTTGACTATTCGGTACGGACGTCTGTACCGCCTTTGATAAATTCGTCGTCTTCTGCGCGGATGTCGTCGCCACTTGTTGAACGCCACCCAGCGGTGTATCTGTCGCAACATTGGTAACTCCACTTGCGGTCGTGTCCGACAGAGTATAGATGGAGGTTTTACGGAAGGCCTGTTGGAACTTGGGTAAACCAGTGTTCTGACCGGTCTGCGACGTATTCTTCACAGTACTTGTGCCAGTTAGTCGGTCATAAGCGTTTCTATTAGACGACGCACTGCCTGTTGCATCCACACCACGTTGTTGCGTCGTTTGTCGTACAAAATTTGCGCCGCCACCATCCTCTAGGTTTTGCAAGCTTAAAATATTCCTTTGATTGGGTACAATCTGATTGGGGATAGACGCAAGGTGGAAACTGCCGTCGGCTTTGCAGATGACTTTCAACGATTCGGATGCTGCAATCACTCCGCCTGGAGACATCGTGGTCGTCGCCGTCGTCATTGTTGTGATTGTGGTTACTCCGACGCCCGCAGAACACGGCGAAGAGGGTGACTTTTTCGGTGATTGGTTATTCTGCTGATTACTTGCACGGCGCATCTGCGCCATTCTTATTGGACTTGACGATTCGGTAGCAGTAATGTCGAGTTGATGAACCACTGAGGAAACATTATTGGCAGACATCGTCGTCGGAATCGTCAGGCCGATAGTCGACGGTGACGCAGCGTCCAATGGCTGATTGGTTTCCTCGCCGATGGTGTCCGGCATTCCGAGGTTCGACGATGATCTCAATGGTGGCGTCTGACCGGCTGGACTCATGCCAACCCCACTATCGTGGCCACCCGTTGATGACGGGGTACCCGGCAGCTGTATACTGCCGTTGCCACCGCCACTGCTTTGGTTACTAGCCACGCTTGGGGTGCGCGTCGGCCGCGGCGGCGTGTTGCCACTGACATGAATGGTTGTCGATGTACCTGTGGCGGAATTTGGACTCTGTGGCACACTACTTCTGGAAAGCTGGACAACGTTCACTGTGGAACGCTGCCGCGGAGGTACCATCATGTCCAACGAATTCAGACCCGGCACATTTTTGGCCAATATATCGGAATCCCTAACGGCCTGCTCGAGAATATCAAACTTGGTTTTATTCAAATTGGATTTGACGGAGCCGAAATGATGATGATGATGATGATGATGATGATTATGGTGATGATGATGATGGTGATTATCGCAACGTCCATCAATTACCACAGAGCAAGCCAGGTCGCTCTTGCTGCCGGTGTTGTTCTTGACGCTCGCAGCACGATTTTTTGGCTTTTTCTGATACGTAATTACACCTTTGTTTGGTGAGAACGGCATCGTCTTCTGTATATTCATCAGCTCGCTGGTGATATCACCGCTACTTAACCGCTGCTGCGGTTTCTTGGCACGGCTCGTCAATTTACAATCGGCCTCATCCGTGCGCGTCAGCACAATCTTCGGGTTCAGATTCAGCGTGCTCAGCATTGGCGCAAATTTCGCAATGTTGTTGGTCGCTTGTTGCTCGGTATCCGTCCGATTGCCGTTGTTAGCATCCTTGTTCTTATTTAACATATTCTTCTGTAAAATCTGCGAGATCCTCGACGACTTTTTCGACCTGAACATCCTAAGAGATTTCAGCACCGCTGGATCGCTTCTTCTTGGTTCACTTGACGTAATTATTAATTGTGCCGCAGCGGTGTATGCTGACCCTTTGATCGTCTCGCGCTTGTTTTCATCCATATCGGCAGAAAAGAGAGTAATGATATCGTTGCTGCTAACGTCAGAACCACTGGCGTCCTCGTGCGCATTCGTGTGCCGCTCTTCATTTACTAACATATGAAAATGCGAAACAGACTCAACGGTGAGGTTCGATGCTTTCGACGCACGTTTCTTGCTAGATTCCTTGCTGCTCGATTTATTGGATTTCTTCTTAGTCTTTAATCGACAACCGTCACTACCTAGACTGTCAGTCTGACTATCCTGCGTGTTACTGTCGCTATCCGACACCGAGCTGATCCTATTTCTAAAGTGCTTTGGTTTACGTTCAGTGCTATCGTAGTCACTTTCAGACGATTCCAATCGATGGATCTTCCGCGTTCGTGCAGTACGTCGCACACGTAATACACTACCACTGTCGGAGTCCGTCGTGGTATCGTCCAGACTACGACGCACTGATGAACGTTTATAGCCGGCCGCCGGCTGGAAGCTACCGAATTGCTCGGAACTGTCGGACGGCAGATCGACCCACTGTTCGTAGCCCTTTTCAATGCCGAAGAAGACATCCTTGGTATCGTCTTCCGATGGCCAATCCTTGAACTGAGAATAATCAATGTTCAGATACTTAAGCTCCTTGTTCGTATTGCGCATCTCCTCGGCATTTTCCAAGTACCGCTCGCATAAATTCTTCAATTCTTTCCAGTCCAATACCCAGCTGAGCATGTGATAACGTGGACTACTCAATACTACAGCTAGATCATCGCACAGTTGGGGCGACAATCCCAATTTCTCGCCGTCTAGCACTTGGCTGGGCACAGATTTCTCGTCATAATTCGCCGAACCTGTCACCGCATCGCCTTTGATCAAAATCAACGCGTCCAACGTTCTTTCTACGTTCTTCTTCGGTGTCGTGCTAGCTTCGAATTGTGATTTATCATCTTTTAACTGATTATTATCGGTGAATTCGCCATAATTGAAACAAAGTTCGCCGAGGTTGGATGAAGATTCACGCTTCAGCACCGGACACCTGTCGCTAGTCGACGTCGCTGGTGTTGGCATTTCAGACGATGTCGTGCCGGTATTATTTGTCGTCAACAAGCTCTTCAATAACTGATTAGTCTGTTCAAACGTTTTCGTTACCTGACCGTTTTGAAGATCTATATCCTTTACGATAGTCGAATTTTGATGCAGCAGCTGTGCTTCTAAAATTGTCGAACTCAACGAGGGTGCCGACGATGTTTCCATGATACTGTCATCTTCTGTTAACTCGGATTTTATTTCGACCTCGATGGCCGACTCAGGAAGATGATCGTTTGTAGTTTCCATGGATATTGTAGTTTCCACGGATTCTTCCTTGACAGTTACTTCTTCTTTGCTAATTGATTCCTCTTTGATAATTGGCTCTTCTTGCGATATGCCATCTTCTTTTACTTTTCCACACGCCACTGCCAATTCCTTTATTCTGTCGTAACAGGCTCTAGTAGGATGTAAGGAGAATGCCGTCAAAACGCATTCTCTTGCGATGCCAATATTGCTGTCTACTACGTCCGCCAATTTGAGGAATTGCGTGCTCAGACGCTTGGCGGTCTCGCGCACCTTATCCTTGTCTGACTTCACCTTCTGACTTTCCAGCTCGTTCATATCCGTTGTTAGCGCTCTGATGTACAGTTCGATCACCAAAGGTTTTATACTCTCGCCGAACTATAATTAAAAAGAAATCCAAGAAAAATATTATTTGTTTAACTGAAAAAAGATTATTTAATCTTTTGCCACTGTACACAATAAAATAAAATTTGATTTTTCTATTTCTTCTAACTTTTAAAATATTTAATTTTTACAAGTAATTCTCACACAATACATTTTTTTATTATCTCTGGTAGAACAAAAAAACATATCAAAATATTTTTAAATAATTTCTAAGTATATTCAATTTTTTCAGATTAAATCTTTACTTACATGTTTGGCAAGTACTGCACAGAAGATATAAATATGTTGAGCACTTTCCGCGGGTTCAATTAATTTTCTAATCATGCCAGGCAGAGTCAGTGCAACATCTTTCAATTTTGCGTGCAGCAGCGCCCAAGAGTTCAAAATCTGCTCCAAAATATTTGCACCAGTTTCCGATACCGGTCGTACCATCCCGGCAGTAACGAGATACTGCGCGACCAATTCCGCGGCCTTTATCGAATTTCTCCAAACACGCGCCGTTCCATACTTCGTTGGCTTCTCACCGCTAAGCCTTTGGACCAATTCGAGTCCGTCGTTGAGGTCCATTAATTTTAACTGTAACAAAGCGCAGTTATGAAGTCCAGCACGGCAATATTCGCACAAAACGCAAAATTCGCGTTTCTTCAATTCACGTGGAAACGAATCGATTTTCTAAACGTGTTTACTGTAATCCTGTTTTCCCACGATTCCAATCGTTTAAAAGATACATTTTTAAACAATAAGTGGAAATGTGAATAACAAACAAGCGAAGAGAACTGTTCGGTCAAAGAGGATCTTGGCCTAATATTTTTGCATAAATTTTATCATTTCTAGTTTATGTAAACTGCACGCTGCTTATTTATCGAATACTTGAAATACAGCCCTAAACTAAGGCTGAAGTACGTAATCACAAATATCACAAATTAAATTAATAAGAAATCTGATAACATTGAAGCTAATGAGCATCTTAAAATATAGTAAAGAATTTATCGAAAAATATCCTCCATTTCAGCCAAGGTTCGCATTTGGACCTTCCTGAACATTCCGTGACAGACGTCTTTACCAATTCCGCTGAGGCGGTGATATTTACCGCAATAATCAGTAAATGCTAAGAGAACGTTTTTTTTCGGGCGACGTAAATACGTTTTTAAATTTTCTGAATACATCCTTGCGCTTCAGCAAATCTTGGCAAATTAAGCAAGTAGGTCAATGTGACTCATGATACAGTGATCTGATATTTTCGATGATGCATTTGGAGCATCAGATGCGTCACGCTTCTCCAAACTATGATGAATTGATTTAAGAATACCGCTTAAAATTTTGAGAGCTATTTGTGCTTTACGTACTTCTAGCCATCTGAATCGAATAAATGTCCCAAGACAATCTAACCATCTTGATTGATACTTACTTGAGCGAAAATATCTTGCGTGCGTTTCAATTTGTACAAGAGGACGATGTACACGTCAATCATGTAATGGACGTGATGAGACTCCGAGAGCGACCGCAGCTGATCGCTTCGTCTAAGGGAGCGCACGCACGCGGCGGCGAGGTTCACCGCTATGTCCTCGCAGCGGTCCTCGCAGAGTATCTTCAGTCTCATCGTCAGCAGCTCGCCTTTCTCCAAACAACAGAATTCTGAAAGCACAAAACACTCTTTAAAACACGTGCCTTCCATTGGTTACCATTCAACAACGTATTAACGCCGTAACTTTTAAAGGAATATGAAAAAAACTAGAGATCGCGCTGACGAATTCATTTATCATTTAAACTTCCCAGGTGGCAAGCTGACGTTACTTGACGACATTTTGACTCCAAAATAACGTCAGCTTGCTGGCTGAATCACTTCAAAAACTTATTCATGAATTGTTCAAGAACTTATTCAGAGAAACCACGAATAATTTAGACGGAATTAAAATAAAAGTGTTGAAATATCACGAATATATGTATACAAAGAGGACAAGAGCTTCTCGATAATATTGATATAAATGGCACCTCTAGTTTTCTCTATAAATTCATAATATACGATTATCGAAGATTAAAAACATCTGAAGAAATTATAAAGTTAAAGAGACACAATTGGACAAGTAAAATAACCTTATCAGAGATCATAGTAATAATTGAGAATTTGTATACGACAAATCATCATTTATATTTGCGTATCTATACCGAAAGAACGGTTTTCTTAAAGTATCTCCAAATTTAACTGGATATAAATCTAAAAATAATTTTGTTAGACTATCAAAATAGTATAAAACTTTTTAGCAGTATGATAATAATATGGTGATAAGTTTTGACATTCTAGCAACTGGTTTAAGCGTCTTACATGATTATTTTGAGAGACCAACAAAATTATTTTCAGATCTATATCAAACTATTAATTTATATAATAATAAAAAAATTAAATATAATAAATTTTGAGATACCTTAATAAATCCGTTCTTTCTGTGTCCCACATGCTAGTCTAACTCATTTCTTTTATAATTCACGAATAAAATCTCTAAATCTAATATTAACTACAATTATATTAAATACAGCACACTAAAATTAGACATTCAAACACGATGATATATCGAATTTCTCTTATATGTTAACTCTCAACTTGGATATGGAGTCTCTGAGATATCTGCTTTATTTTACAATTTTCACTAGTTATATTTTTTTAGAAAAACAAATAATACTTTATTCTGTGTACTATTAACGCTGAAAAAAATGCAACTGGTACATGCACAAAATGGAGCAATTATTATTTTTCATTTTATCATGTATTAAAAAAAAGAAATTTTTAAAACTCTACATCAGCTGGTCTATAATGTAATTAATTTGACTTTACTAGGGCAAGATATAACACAGATCCTAGATACTATAAATGTTATTTTCACAACTGCTAAAAAAGTTGTCAGATACTTTTAGATCACACCAACTTTATTGGTCTAATTTGACTCCAACTTGAATTAAAATATTCTAAAAGTTTCACGATTTAAGATCTTAGATTAGCTGGAGTTCTTAATAAATTCTACCTTGGTAATCGTGCCACATATTTTCACCTTGGCAACGCCGGGTTAAGGGTTGAAGCAAGTGCGCGCAAATATACTTGTTCAAACAACCCACTTTTCCATCGAGATATTGGGCACAGGATATTATAAGATTAACGACACGTGAGCTTACTTTTTATTCAAATTTAAAACGAGACCGTGTTATATCGAAATGACGACGATAATTCGTCTCTTCTTACCTTCCTCATGTTCGAAATCCGGTTGACCGTTAAGTATACTGTCCAGGACGGGATTCGTCCATGGATTGATCACCAGAGTCAGCAGGGCGGCACACCTGGGTGTAGCGGGATGTTTCCCCAGATGAGATAAACACCTCTGCAGCGTTACGGTGAGGTGCGTTTTGGGTGCCTTTCCCAATTTCGGCCACTCCCCGCGCAATACCAATGTCAACGTATGTCTGCGCAACAGAGAACAACAGCGTGAGTGAGTCGCAACGCAAAAGAACGGTCGGCGATGTGTTTACGCGGACTTGTTTTCGTATTTACCTCCCAATTCGCGATCTACCTCGGCAGTGCCTATCGCGAGGCCGAGCGTTAAAATAAAAAGGGAAGAGAGAAAGAGATATCTTCATTCTGGAAAGTCAGAATTCCAGCTAAATCGACGTTCCAATTCTAAGCAGATTAATATCTCTTCTTATTCTTTTTATCTCGTTATTTTTAATCTATCACCAATGTATTCGTTATATTATATAATTAGATTTAATGTGATAAAATATTTTAAGTGATAAGAGGTGAGTCAATTTAGATCTTGTCAGTTCGCGATAATCTGCTCCGGTCTTAGCATTAGCAAGGTGAACGAAAAACTCGAGTTAAAATTGAATTAAAAGGCGAAGACTTTTTGATTACTTATTCACGTCTAATTCACCCACGAGATTTAATTCATCCACCGGCAACAATGCCGAATAGCTCGCTAATCAGACCTCCATTACAGGAGACTGGAAACTTCACGAAGAATAATGTTCTCGCGTGTCCCTTTTTGGACCACCCTGTACCCGTAGGGTGCCTCGGTTGTATACCCGTCACGTTAACGTGAATTTGCGTCGCATTGCTATTCAAAATTCCAGGATCGTTTGTAGTGACGGTGCTACATACGTGCAGATTCATTACTCAATGTAATCTGTCTCTCTCTCCTCTCTCTTTCTCTCCCCCCTCTCTCTCTCTTTCGTTTTTTCTCTCTCCCATAACGTTCATCTGCCGTAGAACAACACTGTTACATCGAAACTCGTTTCACGCTACCTTTACGCCGAAAAAGCTTCGGCCGGTATTACAAAAAAAGTCAACATGCTACGCATTAAATGGGTCATATGCACACGCGGAAATATCTCATAATGCAATAATAATGAACATAATTAAATGGCAAATATAACTTGGCAGGTCCGTTATTATACATTCAATTATTTAAATATTCCAATTAAGTATAACGATAATAACGCGAACTGAAAGGTTGATGTGTAAAAAGAATTCTTTCCCAACTCATTATTTCTAAAAAAAGGCATTTAAAAAAAACATGAAATAAAATTGGTATTCCAAATTATTGAAATTCTACAAAAATAAGACTGCTGGTGTTTGTTGTGCGAATTTATCTTTTTCCTTTTTTCAATCAAAATATAAAGTTTGAAAAATACCTTTATTTCGTATTAAAAATTTAAAAAAATCACAATATAGACGTAACGCATGATGTCTATTTTCAACGACGTAACTCGACGAAGAACAGTTATAGTTATGCAACGTTATATCTCTAATGATGGTATTCTAACTTGCAAAAATAATAGATTACTGATGTTTGTTAAGCCCGTTCGACTTATCGCTCATTTTCCAATTAAAATATATTTAACATATGCCTATTTTCCACGATATAATTCAACAAGGGACGATCATAGTTATGCAACGGTGTTACATGTTAGTTATCCCCCCGCCCTCGTAAGTGTCTTCCTAAAACGAGTTCCCCATTAATTGAGGGACGGTCGGCTGCATAATTGCAGATACAACAACAACGATCGACGGTCGACGTGTACCCACCTGTGAGCCCATTCTATGAGAGACTGGATAGCCTCAGGTGATGCCGCAGGAATAAAATTGGTGACATGCTCCCAGGCTGACAGAAGCGCACTCACCTTGTCGCCGTACTTCTTCTTGCTGTCACTCAGTGTCGCCTCGAACCCCTCGATCGCCTACGAAACGAAGAAGTCGCTGGCTCGATTAAGAGAAATCGGAAAATTATCGGAGAACGGGGGGATATAGGAACTATGTGTTGAGGGACACGGAGTAATCGTTGGTAATCGTCGCACCGGGATTGATGCGAAACGCAACGATTCATCCTGATGGAACCGCGTTTTTCGCATTGTACTGGACCCCTCGATACACCCTGGTTATCAGTTGTTTTATCCGATTAAGAACGTACTTTTCATCTTGTCTAATTACAAATCGTATTTATCTGCAGATATTCGCTATTTGCGTTGGCGGTAAACAACCAATATTACCTTACCTTAAGTAACTCTAATTAATTAACTCAATGTGTTTGTCTGCTTCTATATCTTATGTATCTCCTAGCTTCCTACATCCATCTTCGCATTTCTGCCCTTCTATCTATCTTTCATTTCCACCCACATATTTCCGTGCATTTAATAAATTAAATTTGAACAAATAAAATATACACTTTTGCCTCTTCAGATATTTATATTTGTTTCCTGAAGATATCGAAATACATTAAGTCTATTAATGTAGGCTAAGTATATTGATGTACAAAATTATTAATTTGAGAGTAACGGCAATATGTGTATTTAACGTCTGCTCTTTCGCATAAGAAAAAACGAAAGAGCAGACTATGCCGTAGTCCATAGTTAACCGACATTGATAAATCGATCCATCAACCGAAAGATCAAGAACCGCGCAAGAGAAGATTGAGAAATATATAAATCCAGAAGAGATAGTCGTGTCGAAAAGATCACCGACGGAGAAAGAAACGCAAAGTTTTCACTCGAAGAAAGAACGAAATATTGAAAGCCATGACCCGATAGAATGTTCCTTGAAGAGAACGGTACTTCTTAGCGCTCAATACATCAGTACACTCGATATTTTTATGTCGGTGATATGGCTTGTATTACGTAAAAAATACGGTATTGTCGCGTGTGAGAAAATAGCTTTCGGATTATGCGATTTCTTGGAACATGCCGCTTTCGCGAAAAGAAGATTACCTCTACTGCGAAGAATAATACACATAAACACAAGTTTGTATTAAATTAATTGCGTAGCTTCGTAATAAAGATTATAAATAAAATAAAGAGATTTATAAATATTTAAATGACACAAGTTATTTCGATAAATCTAAATATTGCAAATAACATTCTAAAAATTATCTAAAAGAAACATATGATTCCAAGATATATAGACTTGAGTTTCCGCAGGATATTTAAATTTTGCAAAAAAAAAACCCTAAAAATTCCTGGATATATTTTCCAGGAATTTTATTTAAAATTTTAAGTAGGATAAGAGAATTCTATAATGCAGCTTTAAAATAAATTAATTTTATAATTTTTGTTTTTTAAATGTTTTTTTTAATCATGTTTTTTAATGTTTTTTAATCATATAATCACAAAAAAGTTACTTGATTTATTATTCAATTTGATTAAATTTAATTTGATTATTATTAGATGTAAGAAACAATTAAAAAAAAAATTAACTAAATGGCATGTAACAATCCGTTTCTAATACGTGAAACGTATTCTAATTCATCGGAAGAATTTGAAAGGTGATTAAGCGTTAATTTAGAAATTTTCGACTAATGTTCTTATGTCTCTATTGCTGCTAATTTTTTGTAAAAACTCGCGAATCACACGAGACGTACGTGAATGTACGCGAACGCACGTGAATGTAGATATATATCCTATATTTATCGCTTTATTGTCGACATTTTGCATTATCAAAAAAAAAAAAATGAAAATTATTTTATAAGAAAGAGAAAGAAATAGAATTTAAAAATATAAAAGTATAATTCCAAAAATTTTCTCTGAGTACCAATAAAATTCACAATTTTCACAGATAAGAGAATTCCTTGAAAATTCTAAATTTTCCCCGATAATAAATGCCCTGTTTCTTTAATAGAAGAAGAGCTGTACCTTCCTAAAAGAGATGAAATACTATTTTATACGTTCTCAATGGTAAGGACCGACAATGTTGGACTCTAAAATCGAAGGAGTTTCCATTTTGAACGGGTTAAAAGGGACCCTACTGCATCCGTGCGCTTGTTTCTTTCAGTGAAAAGCGCAGTCGCACATAACAAGCGTAATGACATTTATCCAGGGGACTTTGAAGCGACGTTCCCTTGGCAAACAATGTTTACCAAGGACCACGTAGTTCCGCGGAGGATTGATAACGCGGTTAAAGCTGCGGGGTTATTCGGGAATCACATTATTCAAAGCAATTACCTGCGCGCGCTAAGGTTTGTGTGAGACGAAGAAAAAACGGGCGAACCGACAATAAAATAAAACTCATTTTTCTCATCGAAGATTTTACATGAAAATCGATTCGTTACGTACAGATTTCGCTTCGGAGTTTTACCGCTGACTCACAGTTAAAAAGAAAAAGCTACTTTCTTTCATCATATTAAAACAGTCACGTTTATGGCAATAAATAATTCATAAAAAATTATTCCATTATTGTTCACAACAATACTCAATGAATATATATGTATTTTCATAAAATCTATTTTATTTTCATATTCGTAAAAGTTTCATTAATTTCGATTACATTTTATTACTGTACAAACTTGAAGTTTCATTGATGTTAGAAAGTAGCACTACAGGGGACTTAACGCATCGTTATCCAGATGGCTATTTTATGGATAGTAAAGATATTTTGGGAGCGCAATACTCTGCCTGTGGGATAAAAGCCTCGCTGTACAGCGCGAAACGCATCAGCAAGAAGATTTGCGCGAACTCGATGCACCATCGTAAACATCGTTAGATCGGGATGGGGTTCAGCAATAAACCGCAAATATCCGGCGATTGAAACGAATTTGACATGGCACTGGCAAATCCATCGAGTAAATGTCAGCCTTGATTTCTATCGGTTCTTTTTATTGTTAATCACAGTTCGATACGTCTCGCTCGTTCCGCTAACGTTTCATCGTGGTACGGGATGTACAAAACAAAAAGCGTTGCTACGAACGATTTTTAGAAGTATATTTTGCTCGCACCAAAAATTTGAAAAAAATAAAATAAAATAAAAAAAAACTGTTAACGAAGATCCGAAAACGTTTTCGTTTTGATAAAATTCTCGCACAGCTTGCAGCTCTCGTGGTCAAATTTATAAAAATAATGAATGTTAGCTGAAGATAAATATTAATCTGGTGATGTAAATATCTACTACGTAGCGATGGTAGGCAGAATTCCTCTTGCTCTATCAATCGTCAACTAAAGATACAGAGACTTACGTTACTCCCGCACACTCGTAACGTTATCACCACAGGCACGCAAAACGTTTTTCCTTTGTTCGCAAACATTTCTCTTTGCATATTTGAAAGGAGCATTTCCCCTGTCAAGAGACGGAGAAAATATGGAAGTTATCTATCTCGGCAAAGTCTTTATGTCACATAATATTATTCTGTTCGCTATCTTTCGGCACGTTTCGCAGCGTGCGCGTCTACCGCGTCAAAGGATAAAGATTGCCAAAAGAGCCAATAACGTTATCGAAGACGAGAATTGAAGGGTTCGGCGTAACGAAGGGTTCAGTATATTAGATGATAGTGCGCTTTTTCCATTTAAAAACGTAAGTCGACATAAGGAGTTCTATCTTTTTCAGAGAGTAACAAAGATAGAACGACCCTTGTGTCGACCCGAGTCACTAAATGGAAAGTACGTTCGCATTTTTTAAGGGCGTAAAAAATTAATCTGAATTTTATTTTCAGCTCAACTGTGTAAAATTAATATTTCTCACTTTGCGCTAGTAAATAAACGGAACGCACCTTTGTAAAATATTCTTGTCCCTTGGAGCTCGTGAACGAACCACTGTGCGACGCGGGAACCGACTGAAGCTGCAAAAATAAAAACAATGATATTATTAGAAAATGTTCAGAAATCGGTCGTACTCTCTTACGCTAAAATTAAACTTCAAAAACGTTTTAGACCTAACATCGGACGCGACGCTTGAGGAATATAAATTAGTATCTGCGAACATATCGGTTTCAGGAAAGGATATTTTTAAACGAAGTTGCAAGATGGCTTGTCCCAGAATCGTTCCGAAACACACGATGTAATCGGTCACGTTCGCTCGCGTATGACACGAACGACGAAAGTCAGCCGGCATATGTTTAATGTTGCAAACGCGTTGCGAATGCGACGCGAAGCCGGTGGAAAATCGGTGCAACCGCATGCGTGCAAGGGAGACCGAGGGGTGAAAGGGACAGGAAAGATGTCATTCTCGCAGGACGCACGCCGAGAGACGTCGCGACCGCTTCTCGCGGAGAATACCGCCGACGGTATTCCCGGCCGACGTAGGTACGTATGTATCCAGGAACGTACTCGACACGTCGCCCACAAATTCCCCGCGAATGCGCCTGATGTATCGTGCATCCGGAATACCGGGTGTGCGGCGAGATTCCCCGGGTGCGGCGAGGGAGAGTGCGTCTTTGCGCCCTGCTAAGAGCGCGAGACGCAACATAATATTTTAGAGCAGGGTTTCCCAAACTTATGTGGATCGCGAGCCATCTCTTAACAGCAAACATCCGCGATCCATTTAGCTTTAAGGATGAATAGGACATTTCTCAGAACATTAAGAAAATTATGAAAAAATTACAGATTGTGTTTTATATTGTATTTGAAATTAATAGAAAAAATTTAGCGGTGATTTTCTATCTGGATAAAAAATTATTTCAATAAGAAGTAGACATATGCTCTAATAATGTATCCTAAATACTTTAAATATTCAAGATGATTTATATAGTGTCATTAGGATGCAAAGATCAATTCTATAAAATAAACAAAATTTATTTATTTATACAAAATAATTAAATAATCATAGTAAAATTTTATAAAACATCTTGAATACTTAAAGTATTTACACAAAAAAAAATTGATTTTTCTTAATGTGTTGTAAAAAAATAATTCAATTTTTAATAACAAATAAAGTAAATAAATTATAAAAAATGTTATTAAATAAAAATATAATTTTATTCATATAACTTTCGTATGCATGTAGTTTATTTAAAGTATTAATATTAAACATTTCTAAATTTTATTTATTTTGCAGGGGCTGTATATCTGATACATCCTTAAGGATTATATAGAAGTAGTAAGCTTCATTTATTAATTTTATCACTTTACTCTTCCTACTTTTAATTTTTTTATTGAATATAACTTTATAAATCCATTTCTCAAAATAAGAAATGTGAAAGCATGAAGAAAATGCGTTCATTTCTTATTTCTACTGTTGATATTTTTGACATCGCGTCGAAGCGAATCTTTTATGAAAGTTTAATAATTGTAGTTTATTTTTGAAATTTGGTTTCAATTTTTACCATAGCTGAAGAAATTTTCGCGACCAATAAACCACGCGGATCATCTACTTTGGGAAGTTCCCTGTTTTAGAATATTAAGTAGAACGTTGTCTATTTTTTCCTTAACCAGGAAATTTATTCGACGATGCAGGCAAGCGAGATTATACACATTAATAAGCTAAGTGTAAGTTGAAGTCATTTATTACGAGCAATTATTACGAACTAAGTCCGAGTTCAAGATGGATCTTCATTTAATAAATAAGGTGGTTCTTTCTCAAAATAATCACAACTAAGTAAGGCGACACTTTGTTCTGGTGCCAAAAATAAAAACTGACTCGATTTCGACATAAAAATAAAAATTTTTTTTTAGAGGATAAGTCTTATCGATTTCAAAATTATTTCCTATTTATACATAGTTGCGACATGGATAGCCAGTTCAGAAGACTAATAAGAGGTCTAATATTGTATTAAGGATATGATGTGTGCCACGTAAGATATTATTCCATTATGAATAATCTCGAAGAAGTTTCGAGAGCATCAATAATCTAAAATTGTACAACAGTGGTGCGGTACGTAACAGTCCGCGATCGGCGAAAAACCGCGAGGCGTGGGGATAAACACAGTGCCGAGGCACGACGGCGCTCCTTTATACCCGCCTACACGCTCGCGGAACTCCAGTAAAAGGAAAGAGAAGGATCCGAAACGTTTCATGATGATGGATCACGAGACTCGTCCATACCTGAACGCTACCTTCTGCAGTTTTATACTGCAGAAGAAAATCGATTCCCTGCGTCCCTGATCTTTAAAAGAAAAAAAGAAGAAATATGTTACGAATAAAATAAACATTAATTTTATCGTTGCATCACATTTTTAGGATGAATACATTTTCGTAGAATATATGAGTCCTCGTAAATGCTTAAGGCACACGAGGAACGCTTTCGTGTTCTTATGTATGATCCTCTAATTATTACACATAGCGCCTTTACGGAAATAACGTGTCAGTCCGATATACCCGTGCAACAAGTTTTCGTAAATCTTTAAAGGCTGCGAGCACGCGAGATTATTACGGCAATGCTGCAGCGTTGATGTCCTACCTGTGCAATACGGCAACGGCTACGTCACAAATCAATTGTAATGTTGGCTTTTATTATGAAATACGGGTCAATAAGTTCTCCTAAGGCAATTTCCTCCTGTGTGTTCGCACATCGTGTGTGGGCCGCACGACTGCAATATTTATCCTACGTTGAATGCAATCAGTGCAAAACGTCGCAGTGGCAGTTTCGACGCGTTTTTGCTTTTCACATCGGACACACTTCGTCAAACGATTTAATACAGTTGTACATATAATGTACCTAGCATGGCAATATAACATTCCCTTTTTTATTCCTATTCTTTGGCATGAGTGAGAAAATAAAAAAAAAATGCACTTTACGTTTTATTAGTCTAAAACATTCACATTATTTATGGGATGTCCCAATTTACCAGTATCCCTGCGTTTTTCTCTTGTTGGCAGTTTTATTTTCCGCCGGACATAATTTCTCTCTACTTTTCAGATACGCGAGACATTTTTATGCAGCTCCAATTTCATTTTAGCTTATTCAATTTTTTTTACAAACTTTTTGCTCGCAACCATTTTAGTTTTAATCCGTTCCATTGCGCGCGCTTTTCGCGATGTGTGAGTAAGTTTCGCTCGCAATCCGCTTAGCGTTATCATGTGACAAAAGCGTCGGAAATATCGAGCGCGACCCGAGGCTTAATTTCGCGGCATTTATCAAAATCGATTTATCCGTCGGGCTCGGGCCGATCTCGTTCGCGAATCTATGGATTGATCCGACGGCACGGCCAACTTTCCGCAGAATTACGAATCTGGGTCAAATGGATCCATCGCGTAATAACTTTTGAGGTTGACATTGAGGCAGCGCGAAATTCCTCGAGGCTTTCATCCGCTTGAACGATATTACGAAAAATGGAATGCTTGCTTCTGTCATATAGACGGATCTCGTTCACGGTATATTATTATCGTATTGCTACTATCAATTGCATTTAAGCTCTACTTGCTAAAACTGTTTGATAAAAGTGGAAAAACGCATGGTCAAAAATTAATTAAAATAAAAAATTGAAATATTAAAAAAATATAATCTTATTATCGATTTTGTTGCTCACTTTACATTGTACACTTTACATTTGCGAAATGCTTATCAGAACTTCACCGTGTGCCTCTTACATATCTCTGCGTCAGTCATTTTAATATTATATTTTTACACGGGGTATTTATTATAACTCACGGAAGAAATAGCAGGTCAATCAAATGTAATCCAGATGGCAATAAAAATTTCCAGGAGCAGGTGCGAGACTTACGATTTCTTTTCCGAGCACGCACGCTGCCCGATCGTTAGACTGGAGCTTTATTCGAAAGCACAACTCGCAAGCTTGGTTACTTACATAGAAAGTCCCCCGCCCCCCTCCGCCCCTGCCGCATAACTTTACCCATTTGCAACTTTCGTGTTGCGCGCCCCCGTGAACCACCCTTCCGCAAGAGGACCTCGTTTCCTCCGATTTCGTTTTCTTTCCGACGAAAATGGTTTTACGTTCTCACATAACAAATCCCGCAGACGAGACGGCGCGGAAGAGAGAGAGAGAGAGAGAGAGAGAGAGAAAGATCCCATTTATATTCCTTTTCTCTCACTCGTAATTTCCTTTCCGACACGATCCCGAGGTGGACAAACGTTAGGATAGCGTCTCCACTTTTCTACAAAGTGCTATTTCACGAGACGTGAGGAAACAAGCTTATAACGCGATATAGAATAGAAAGATGTTCTTCTTAGAAGAGATTTAAAGTTGAGCTTTCTTACGCAGATAATGCATACATAGTCAGGCTAATTCTGGAATTAAAGTAAATGTAGATACTTGAATTCTTCAACTATATAAAGTTAATAATTGTAGACTAGAATCAAGCACTCATCTCGTTTCTGAATGCATGCCATTGTATAATCGATTTACGATAGTCTGTAACATCGTCTTGGCTTTTTTGTGGTGGATTAATTTCTACGCTATTTTTATTTTCCGATATTTAAAACTCAAGTCAAGGAATTAAATTAAAAAATGTTAATCTTTATTGTCAAGACAAAATGTATGACGAACCAACTGAAGGAACGTTAATTGAAAGGTACTTTCTATTTATTGATATATTTTTAACCTTTAACCTATAACGGCTTATGATCTTTTTATTGCATAAATTTATTCCATGCATATCTTGAGACTCTATTTAATCTTCTTGAGGAACTTCTTTATCCTCATCCTCTGAATAAAAAATCTACTCTATTTCGAATAGCAGCGTCAGAGCGCTGCCATTCACGCAAGATCAAATCGACGTTACAATAGAAACAATTAAACTTCCTGCTGCAAACAGGTTCTCGATCGATTCTGAATTAAACAAGTATTATTGTTTACCGAAGTACCATAGATGCCCAAACATGCGGCAAACAAATATTTGAATAAAAATTATAACTGCGATGAAATTTCAATAAAATAAATGCTTTTGTGCCAGGGTTTCCAGTAAAATTCATTAGCATTAATGGAATTGTTATTTCGTATAATTGCAAGTGGTTATTAATTTGCTATGTATTCAGTGCGTCATTCAATATGCGTTGAATACGTAAATCGTTCAATACGTAACAGCAAAGAGAATCGCATCAGAATCAAATTACATTCTTCCCGTCTTTTTTTAACGATTGCTTTCTTTAGAATGTACAGCATTGTTGTATCGTAGAATTTAACAAGCTAGCGAAAATGTATATCATTTATATAAGGTCGAATAAAAAGTGATTAGTTTTTATAATATACTTTCATTGTGTCTTAATTACGCGTAATTGGATTCTGAATCGAAAGAATTTAACTTCATGAAATTTATTTATTTCCATTTATATATAATATATGCATATTGATTTTATACTTTTTGCTTAATAAACTCATATAAACTTAATATAAATATTTAATTTTCGAGAATTTGCTAGCTATTTAGGGAATATTAACAAATGCAAAAAAAAATATTTTACCATCTTTCAACGCTACCGAAATATCTTCATTTTCATCTGAAACTAGTTTTCTATAAGCTTTATCCCCTGAAAGCGAACAGAATAGTTCTAACTTAGAAAGTAGAGAGAGAAAGAAATTCCCTTTATTATATTGGAAATAAAAATAAAAATCCCGCAACATAAAATGCAGGTCGTATCGGTTTTCTAATTTGGCGCAACATCCAGCCGCTCGCGTAGCCGACAATCGATATATACGCGCAATTATTAATAAGAAATTACTATTTTGAGATACAGTTAATTATATTTGGAGAACTATGATGTCTGCCGTTGAAGGAATGGCGCGTGCCGCCGACGTGTTTTGCGAACTCATTCCCGAACGACAGCCGATACGTCACCGTCGAAGGATATCCGATATCAATCGACATCTCGCAAGGAAATAATGCAAGATCCATTAAAAGGACGAAATGGACAACCGCCGATTCAGGAACACCGTGCCGCATCGAACGCGCAGCACAGCCGGATTATTAAACTCAACGATATATCCGGCATTATATTTGCGAGGCTAAAATTATAATTTAATTATCTGGAAGTTAATGAGCTTTCTAATTTTCTCCTAGTACACATCGAAAACAACAATTATTATCTATCCGACTGGTTGAGTTCCACAAAATTGATTTAATTCCGTGCATGAAAATTGGTAAACCAACTTGAAGCGGGAGGCAATTAACGGTATGATGCATCATTTCCAATGCTTATCTAATATTTCTGCGTAATAAAATTCAAATTAACATCTAAGTTCGTCTATCGCTCGTAAAATAATCTGATAAAAGTACAAAATATTTGTGCAACATGAGCGTAAATATGAAACAATATTTTTCAATAAGAGAGTGAGAGAGAGATAAGAGAATTTAATAATATCTCTTCTATAAAACATTTATTTGTGATAATTATACATATTTACACAACAGATAATAGGAATAATCAAAAAGCTACTAATTGTGTTATTGGAAAATAAATCCAATGTTTATATTTATTAAAAATATATGTTTATATTATATCAAAATCACAAGTAAAAATTTATAAAAAGCACAACAAGTAAGATCCAGCTTGACCGTACAAGGCGTTCTCATTTCAATTTATATTTATTCTTTCCATATAAATAAAAATAAATTAAAAGCTTCTCGCTTTAGTCCATTTCAGAGGCATGATATTTGAATGGGAAAATTATATCTAACGAAGTTCTGACCTCAGCGGCGAGTTGAAGAGTGAATTAATGTTTCGACAATAGAAAGGCTGCAACAATTGAATACAATGGGCAGGAGGAGGGATTCTTACTGAACTTCTCGGGATCTTCAAATGCATGTCTGAGGAAAAGAAATCATTGCTTCTTTTGCAAAAGTCACTTGTCCGCGTACAGTGTAATATTCTATTCTCACTACGTCATAGACGTCTTCCTTAGAAACTGACGTTTCGTTTTATCTGTTCTTGAATTTTAGAAAATACAACACACGCAAGGAGAGAGAATGCTTGAAACATCAAGGGGCATTTTCCCGTGTCTTGTTTCGAAAAGTGATCGCATATATACGGAGAATGGCACGAAAGCAATGCACCAACCACGCACTCTTTGGGAAACTGCCAAGTCAAGTAAAACGCTCGGCGGAAAAAGTCGATTCGACAGACCGACGAAGATCGGTATGCCGGGCATTCGATGAATTTATTCGCAATATTCATTGATTACGCTCTGTTCGCAATATACTCTCCCTCTGTCTTCCGACAGAGAGTAATTTATGATTCCTCCTCTGGCATAAAACCAAAATAAAAATAGAATTGTGCTGTTCTCCACTAAAAAATTAAAATAGTTTTCGTATTATTCACATATCAGTTTAATATCCAACTTAACCATTGTATATACACGAAAAAAGACGTTCTCTCAAACTAATACCAGTTGCGATAAATATGCCCCGGCAATCAAATTGATCTGACACCCATCACGGAATGAGGGAATTCCAGGTTCAGACCCTATCTGGGGTAATATTTTCCGCAATAAGGTCTTTACATCTTAAGATGCTCGTAGTATTATTATTAAATTGGAGCAAATTGATCTGAGATATTATTTTTAATTTCAGTTTACAATTGCGTTTTAAGCCTAACTATCATATCGGCACACAGTTTATATAATTGAAAAATGTATTTATTTAATAATTGACGTGAAAATATTATTAAGCAGCAAGATTATTATAAAATATTTTTAATATCAATTTTTTTTAATTTATGTATTTTAAACGAGTCAATTCCGAGGATTATTAAACGTGAAGCGATAGCTCTTTCCACGTCAGAAACGGCGACAAAAAATAATACAAAGAACATATATGAATTCCAATGTGCAGTCTTGGCAAGAATCTTTTATCATGCGAGAATATTTGGAGGGGAGATCGATTTTATCATTGGCACAGCAAGAGCGATAGCGAAATCGCTGACGGAGACAACATCGGACCGTCCAAGGAGCTTCCCGTTTATCCCTTCTGGGTTGCTTACGTTTGTGTCACGGCCGCAATGGCCACGAGGTCATCGACCGACCCTCCTGTGATTTCTGCTAGGAGGTATACGGCTACTACGGATCTCTCTGGCAACGAACCCTTACTTTCACTACCTACATCGTATTGAATCATTTTCAACACGTATTTGTTTTTCTTGTCAACGATGATAAAATTGAGAAAACAGTAATGTAAATATAACAATTAGACATTGGAAAATTATTCAAAACTATTTTAGAATAAATAATTAATGTAATATTTGTTGAAATTGGAAATATTTAATAATTTATTTAATTTATACCAAATATTTGTTTAATAATTTAGTTTCAAAAAGATTTCTAACTTTCCTCTAATCCTACTTCGGCTATTTTACAATAATTGCTCCACAGCAAATCTCGAATTTTTCATTGAAGTTGTATCGAGAAGCTTAGTATTATCGCCGTAAGCGTTTAATATTATTGCTACTCGTGTCGATAAAATCAAAAGGATCGGTCCGTACCGCACGTCGAGTTACACAAACAGATAAATCTTAATTCCAGGGAAATAGAACGGCAAAACACCACGCTGTTTTTCCGCGATCCCCTTGATCGGCATTTTTTCAAATCGACAAAATGAAACGCACGGATGGGAACATAAAGCCCCACGGCGCTTATTGCGAACGTTTATTCCTCTCTTTATCTCTCGGAGCCTATGTGTGTAAAAACGGACCGACCAGGCGCCGGATTATTCGCATGGAATTCCGCGGTTGTATACATCCAAAGCTTTGAGCTTCGAAATTCCTTTCTGCCGATACTGACAGCCAATTAGCGCGACGACGCGCGCGCGAGCACACTCTCCTTCTCTTCCTCGCTCCTGCGCTTGCAAGCGAAATCGGAAGCAAAGAGGATTAAGCTCGCCACACGCTCTTCTTCTTCCTGATTGCCAGGTTCAAAGTTCATGATCCTACGTCGATGCGAACATCGTGAAACAAGGTTAAATTGCACTGCCATAAAAATGTGTTCAAACGTATTTATATTCGCTTCGCGTCATTTTATATTTGCTTGACATTTCCGAAAAACAAAGTATTTTTTTTTTTTTTTACGTAATAGCCGCGCGTATATCTCGTGCAAACTTTAAAACTTGAATCATAAAAATATCTATAAAGTTGTTGGAGATATAAAATAGTACATACGCAGACCATTACCCTCAACATTCTCGAACAAACTTGAGTTTTTAATCGAGATTTCTTGATATCGTGATACTCCACATGGTAACTGATAACCGAGAATCGGAAAGTTATGCGATTTAATTAAAGAAAAGAGAAACTAGGTCTCTCGACTTTTGAATGTCACTTCATCAGCACAAAAAGAGATTCACTCTGAAAGAGAGTCGAGGAATAACTGAAGACCTGGGGCCCTATTCTTGAAAACATGCGAATAATTTTCGTATACGAAAGTGGCAGAATAGCCAATGAAATTATTCAATGGTATTTTCCTATTGATTATTTCGCCACTTTCGTATACGAAAATTATTTGCATGTTTTCAAGAATAGGGTCCCATTTTTTGAAGTGACAAAATTTCATTCAAACGACGAGATATTTCTTTCAAAAATAGCTATGAATAAAAAAAGAGATAATTTTCTTGCATTCCTTGTCAAAGGAAAACAATACAAAGAGAAAAGGTTGGAAAATCTATTGATCGACCGTACATAACATCTGAACAGAAGAAAATAAATGAGTATTTTTCTGCTCTAATAGGATCTAATGGAAATGTTTGGCAAGCCATAAATAATAAATATTTATCTCTTATTTATGTGAAAGCAGTAATCTCTTTCTCCTGAGTTCTTCGAATTTCTCATCTATATTTGTAAGTTACAGTAGTAATTTATATATGCATTCTTGTAAATTTTTATTTCCTTTTTTAGCATTCACATGACTTAAAAACTCTTCTCTTTAATATACTTAGACTTATAAACTGTACCAGATCTGCATTACGTATTTTGTGACCTCGTGTAATTTCAAGCTTACCTAGATATTCACTCAAAATAGTGTTAACGTAAATTTTTTCTTTTCATAAGTTTTTGCAATATACATTATACTTTGTTTGCGAGTGAGTTTGTTTTTATAAATTAAACTATTTAATATGAATAGAAACATACATGTCTAAACGATCTGATCTGGCGAAATGAGCATCTACGGAATGACACGAAAGCCCGAATTTATAAGACAACGATCAGACCAATTATGACATACACCGCAGAGACGAGACCCGATACGGCAAAGACAAGACAATTACTGCAGACTACAGAAATGACAATACTCAGACGGATGTCGGGAAAAACGTTGAGGGATAGAGAGAGAAACGAAAACATCAGGCAAACACAATGTGGAAAATATCAATGAATGGGTACTATAAAGGAAGGAGTTAAAATGGGGCTTGGTGGAGACTCCATCCTGCACATGTGGATACGAGACACAAGATATTAACCACTTATTCTGGGCATGCCCTCTTCTTGAAACAAGAAGACAAAAGATGATGATTGACGATCTTTCAGGATTGGGCCTCCAACAACCCTTTTCCATTGAACATATCTTAAACAATCTTTACAGTAATGAAAAATATTAAAATTTTTCTGCAGTGGAAACAATTTGTTGGAATATAATTTTAAGTAGAAAAATTGACAACAATTATACATCATTCAATTAATAATAATTATGTCGATTTATTCTACTCAAAAAGGTAGACAAAATTATTTATTAGTTAAATATAATATTTGTTAATAGTAAAAAAAGCTGGAGTTTCACTTCTTTTACCTCTACTTTCAGTCTTTATATCTTTCTCATCGCTGATTATTAGAAAGAACAACTCCTTTTACTTCTAAATACCAATTGCAGTCTAATAATAATGATTAGGACTTGTGAGTTTCAAATATTTAAAACAGAAAAATCCATAGAGGCCTTCTGGGACTTAATGGACCACAATAACATTTAATAAGATTGTTAAACATTAAAATTCATTTATTTTGAAATAATGTTAGTTCAGTTGTTCTATCACTTTGCAAGCCATAAAGTAGATATAAAAAAGTTTTAAACTTTATAATTTTTTATTGCTGAGTGAATTTTCGCTCAGAATAGTATTAAAAAAATATAAGAGCACTCTAGAGTTAAGATAAACATTAAGTTGCTGACTAAAACTCGACAAGAAAATATATTTATTGTCACTTGAGATCCTAACATCGTAATTGTTCAAATAAAGACAGAAATAAATAGAAGAGGTAGAAGGAAATATAGAAGTTAGTCTAGAAGGTATCGATTCGGAATTTGGGAGTTACCATAGAGAATCGGGGACTCGTTTTACAGTATTAGTAATAAGAAGCATTTTAAGAACGTATATACATATATATACTTTGTCCAGTGCACGCACGCACGCGGATTCGCGTTTGATCGATGTCAAACATCGGCTGGGCCGAGAATAGAGGTGGCACCAGCGTGTGGACGATACTTTATTTCCAGAATGCGAACGGTCCATGGTCCGTCCAACTCGAATCTCAATAGTATACCACGAGAAGCCAGAACGATTCTTTCGCTTGGAAAGTTGGTCTTTTATTCCGAAAGAATAACAGCGGTCTTTCCCGGCCTCCGCTTCTCCCCGCGCGCTGAAGGGAGCCAGTATTGGATATCCGCGTCTTACAAAGTACTTGGCTCATCCGAGAAAAGAAAAATATTTTCCACCACATACACAGCCACCGTAATCTCACGTCAAGGTGATGTCGGAAAACTAAACACGTATCTCCCGTCTTTGTATATCTTTGCTTTTTTTTCTTTTATTTACTGTGCCTCCTCCGCTGCCGCCACATTATATTGTAGTTTTCTCTCATATTCAGAGCTTTCATATTCAGAGAAAAGCAGTGACACGTAAATGCAATCTTAATTATTAATATGCACACATGCGAATGAAATGTTAAAATCAAAAAGTGTAAATTTTAAACATGCAATTAATTTAATATAATTAATTAATATTAATAGGTAGAAATGAATAAATCAAGAATTATAAACCGAGACTATAAATTTAGATACGCGATTAAAATTTGATATAAATTTATATCCAATAATTTGTAAAGCGTTATTTGCCTCTCTGGATAATTCACATTTATCGCAAAATGAAAGCTCAATATAAATTTTATAATATTCTAAATTAAGAGGGGTACCTTCTGCTTTTAAAATTGCTAAATGTTTCTCTTATTTAACTACAATTTTCGTGATTTAAAAACAATTTAACAGCTGAAAAATTCGTATTTCAAGTGAGATACGAATTTGTATGCTGCTAAAAAGAAAGTTGAACAACTTTGTGTTGAAACGCGCTTTTCCGATGAGAAAAAAGAATCGTCTCGAATAAAAACTCTTGCTTAATGTCAACTTTTATCAATTTTAGCCAGCCATAAATCGGCTTGTCCGTGCTCGTGGATTATGCTGAAAAAGAAAGTTTCTTGTTGCATCCCCCTTTTTACTTATGTCAAATATCAACTGCTAACTCTCTCTCCTCACATCCCTCACCATTTCTCTCCGTCTGCAATGCCTCGCGTAAGATTAATCGGCCCCGCTTCTTATTGGTCGCTTCTGCTTATTCGTGACGAGCGGCAATTATTCTCTCTTCAATGTTCATGACGAAGCTAGACTCGCACATACGTGTTATCAATCGATTACTCAATTTCGAAGTGCGTGAAGTTTTGTTTCAGTACCGGATCATTATCTTCTGAGAAAAATATGCAAATGAAATCGAATCTTCGATTACTCATTTGCAAGGAATATTTCAAATTTTCGTAAAAGCCCATTTGGTTCTTTTCCCTGTTTGATTATTCAGAAGATCGAAAGAAAATAGGAGAAATAGAAATCAACGCTGTAAATCAGCTACGTTCGATTTGTTGGATATAAATTAATGGAACCGTTAAACCGTTCAGTTCAATCTTTTCAAAATTTAGTATTTTGAAAAGTACTTTTCGAAATTTTTTTGAAAAATATTTTGACAAACTTGCTCTTTATGTAAAGAATATTGTAAAAAATATTCAATCTTTTTCGAATAAGCAAATAATTAATTTTACCATGTTCAGAAGAAAAACTATTATATATTTCCAACTTTAATATATTCGTAATAGTTTTTCACACATAATTTAAAAGTTACAATGAGAGTTACTATGACATCACGATTAATTAAAAGTTAAATTTCACGTCTGAAAATGGCAAATATGGATTCGAAATTTGCTACTAAAAATACAGATGGCGTTCAACTCGCAAGACTGAGGACGCCAATATTAAACAGAAACGCGACAAGATGCGATCGTTTGAAGCTTAACAGGGCAGAAGCAAGGGGAGTTTATCTTCGTTCCTGACTTGAAAGCAAACGTCGGCAGCGAGTAACTAGATCCGCCGGAGCGACGTGTTATCACTTCGCGCTTAGATTCGCTATCGTGCCAATTTGCACGTGAATACTTTCCCGCACGTTAGTCTCGCGAATTATTCGCGGCTCTTTCCGTTGAAATTCCCTCTGAAACTCGCTTCTCGGATTTCCGGTTTTGTGTGCTGACTAATGTTAAGATACCAGGAACGCGACGAAGCGCACTGAGTGCCGTAGGGAAGTCCGAATAAAAAAACGAACAAAAAATGAAAAGAGATCAAAGAATATTATGAAAATTATGAGAGATCATTTTTGAGTCGAATCAAATCGAATCGAATTTTTTATAACATGTTCGAAATCGAATTAAATTGAATCTGAAATTTTCATGTCAAGTTGAATTCGAATCAAATTTTCGTATTATTTATTGTAATTTTTAGAAAATAATTTAAAAAATATTATGCGCTTAGTAAAAATTTACAATAGATACTGAGCAATGTGGCACAAGTCTAGTATTATACTCATAAATGAGCATTGAATATATATCATATGATAAATGAGTATTGATATACAAATTACAATGCTACTATTGAAGATACTTTAAATACATTTTATTTAAAAAATGTAATTCAGCAATTTTTCAAATTTTGTTCTAAGTTTTATAAAATCGTGATACAAACCTATAAAATGTTGAAACAAATTTACGAAAATGATTGTCTATCGTGTACATAAATTTTTGAATAGTTTATAAGATTTAGAAACGTTTTGGAAATCGACAATCAGACATGAAAATTGATACATGCTGATACAAGGTTGGTCTCGCGGAAAATATAAAACAATATGAAACAATCAAAATAAGCGATTGATTCGAAATCGAATCATCGACGATTCGAGATTCTCGAACTATTCGAATTTGAAATTATTTTAGATTCAAAAACAAATCGAATCAAATTCACCGTGATTTAATTCGATTCAATTTAAATCAGAACTATTTGCACATCTATAAATAATTATTGCGTTACGTTTTCATATTCTCACGTTTTTAGTTTTTATGATTATTTTATCTCAATTTAACGTTGTGAAATACGTATTAAGAAATAGAATAAGAAATTTACGAATAAGAAATTTTATGTTGATAGAACGTTCACTTACAATTCAACTATAAAGAGATTTACAGATTAAAAGTTGAAAAATTGTCACGATTATGCCAGTAATCTAATTAAGATCAACATTTGTCTCAAAAACTATCAGATTTAAAGCTCGACACGTTTATTCTGGGATACTACGTAGAGATGAGATAAATTAGAGTTGACATCTTTTTAGGGCGGTGAAACCATCCTCGACATTCATCCCTTCTTGAGGTGCGTACGCGTGCATCTCGAAGGGTATCTCGAAGCAGCCGAATCGCTCCGCACGTGAGTGATGCTGCGTCTCAAAAGAAATAAAATGAAATAAAATAAAGATATCCGCGGGAAAAGGAGAAGGACCAACCCGTACGCGCAGCTTCAGGCGTCACTCCGCCACCGGTATCCTGCCAGATAAAAACCTCCCCTCTCGTACTTCGGGAAGGCGCAAAACTTTTGCACGTGCACCGTACCCCACGCTCCGTATTACGCAAAAACTTTCGCGTGACCGCGCACACGAATGGCCGCATCGTTCGCGGCGACTCTCCGCGCGCGGCCGGCGTGTTATCCGGCGCGCGAAAGCAAATATTCGCTTGCAGGGTTACAAGGGGGCCAGAGAGCACTCGGTAAAAAGGCACGTGTCGCTTATTCTCGCTCGCACCACGTCCGCCCCGTTATTCCGTATAATCTCATAATATCGAGAACTTAGTGGAACGCGCGACGGGCATTTTGCGCGCAAAAATGTTTAACGGCCCGCCGCCATCCGCGGAATAAAAATGCTCGAAATCTATTTGCTTCGCACACACGGCTTGATAATTCTGTTCGGTTTTAATATCCGCAATATATTGGTCGCGTTCGAACACTTTATTTGTCTAAATAATACGATAAAAATATACGTCGATAAATTTATGCGCTGTAGAAAAAAAAAACGTTAAAAGAGAGAATTAAAAAAGCTACAGTGGTTTGAGCAAATTGGATTAAGAAAAAATAAATTTATCTATTCGTTCCTACAGTCTAATATCATACCCTTTTTACTTTTAATTAATTAAGAATAGACAGTCGTCGCGTGCTCTGCGTTGGATCTTCCTGAACGATACGGAATGGCTGAACGTAATCGGCATTACCGCGGGAAGGAAAACCACCTGTACGTTACGGAATTGTTCTACTCCCCTTTTTATCCTTTCTCCTTTTTGCTCCTTTTAACTTTCGACCTTTCAGCGCCGCCACTAAACCCTCTTTTTGGGGGAGGCAAAAGCCGGGGAGTCGGAGGGGCGGTCCGCCTATTTTCGAGGGAATAAGGACAGGGTTCTTAATCCCATAATACATGCGCCGTGTGACGTCAGAACAAAGGCAATGTGCGAAAAATAGCGGAGTCGAAACGCCTCACGTACGCTTTGTTGCTCGCGACGATGTGCGGCTCGAGTGCACGTGTATGTGTGTGTATGTGTGTGGAATATGAACGAAGATGTGTGCTAACAGAGTTGGTCTATATGATCATCTTTTTTAGCTTTGCGTAGCTCTACTGATGATGCATTCCTTCTCACTCGTGCCTCCTAACAAACATACATATTTATCAAATATACAAAATGTTTCATGTATACATTTAAAGAAAAATTATAAGAAAAATTATAAGAAAAATTACAAGATTAACACAGAAGAGCATGTATAAGGTGTTTTTATATAGAAAGTTACATTTTAAAAATATTAAATAGAATATTAAATAGAATTGAAATAAAAATATAAATATAAATATTTTATGTAAATTCGAGGATAATTTATATTTTACACTTGCTTCGTGTCTATTATTAAACTTAAAATTTGCTATGCGTCCGTGGCAATGATCCTCTCGAGAAGGCATCGTCTCAACGTTGTCCTTTAGACAGTTACACGTATATACTCACGTTTTTTTTCGATATTATTCAGGTTAGGAAATTTCGCCTAATCACCTTAATCTACTGAAATATACTACTGGAACGCGCACGAGAGCTAGATGGCAATCCGACAAAGAGGGTCCTAAGAGGTAGAGCTCTATATTATAAGAGTAGCGCAATTCTTTTATCTTTGAAAATGCCGACTTCTTGGGCCTAATAGAGCTCTACTAAGAGGGATCCTTGTCTTTTTCTAGTACAATATGACCAAAAGTTTCATCGACAGTCAGGATCTCAAGTTTATAGATTTAGCACGAATATACTTTTCACGGGACTGTACCATTCTCACTCCTGTTCACTACGCGTGCGCAGTCAGCTTGAAGAAGGATAAAGATACCTCTTAGTAGAGCTCTATATTATAAGAGTAGCGCAAACAACCACCATGACCTAATACTGGTTGGCTGAAAAGTGTGGAAACCAGAATCACTGAACGCTCATTGGATGATAGACAATATTATATCTATTAGATCCAAGAAGTTGGCATTTGCAAAGATAAAAGGATTGAGCTACTCTTATAATATAGAGCTCTACCTCTTAGGACGCTCTCTCTCAGATCACAGCGTAACACAGGATTATATAGCCGTGCGCGTTCCAGTAGTATATTTCAGTGCCTTAACCTGTCCATAGTACGACCATGATGCATCACATGGTCATCACATAGTCACATGGTCACATAGAACAGCTCACGAGCGTATCGAAAATGTGAAAGGAAGAATTCTTGAGAGCGACGATGATAACGACGTAAAACGCTGACTCGCGTAAAAGAGGGTCGGTCTGCGACTCGCTAAAGCTTGCACTTGGCGCGAGACGCAACCGCGTCTCTTGATAACAAAATGCCTCCGAACCTTCCAAATTTTCCGACTCAATTTTCGAACTTCCGATTCTCAGTCCACAGAATTTCCTTCCCCTCCAAATTTAATCCTTAAATACACTGGCGGGGCACGCCAAACTTAATTACACAAATATTTCTCATGTGGCACATTTATTTATTATTTTAGCTTTTTTAAGGGTAAATAAATTATTTGTTCAAATTATTTAATTTCAACAAATAATTTTGTAATTCAAAGAAAGTAATGACAGAAATGTAAAAAATAATTTAATTGTTCTAGTTTTAAAAATATATATCTATTATTTAAAAACGATTTACACAACCAAACTACTTCTTTAATTCTAATAAAAGAAACAACCAAAAAATTTCTTCAAATCAAAGAAACTTTTCTTTAACCGTATAGCATGTATAAATTTTTTTGAGTCAAATATTTTTTAACTCAAAGAAACTTTTCTCTGGGTGTATAAAACTATCCTATTAACGTAGTGTAGATCAGATTTGATCAATGTGGTTGAGGATTAAATTTGGTACTTAAATAAAATTGATAAAATCTTAAATAAATTTTTGATTCTCGCGACATAGAGTATTATCATTTCAAAATTGTTTCAATGAGTACCTCAAATCGATCCTCATTGGTAATTCCTCTGATATTATTACGAGCTTATTTGCGCAAGAAAATTATTCTTTACATGAGTGCAGCGCGACTACCCGAGTCATCCGTCTGGGGAGTATAATTTCTCGAATTTATACAGTGCTGTTTCTCTTCCCTCCCTTTCTCTTAATCCGGATCCTTTGCGTAGCAATTCGAATAAGACTCTTCTGGGACCACGCGAACTAACGTTCTTATAAGAAAACGCAGTGCGGTGGAGCTCGAGTTTCCGAATAATGTGTTCCGAGGAAGCTCGTTACCGGCCGCGGTCGTCTAATCACGGGAAGAAGAACGAGAGCAGGAGAAAGTGCTACAGATACTTCAGGATTAAATGCGAACCGTCTCGGAACATTCGAAGAAACAAGAAAACTTCAATCAAGCTCGCCTCTCCTTATTAAGTGAGAGGGGAAAAAAAAAGAACGGCGACATAAAGCCCGAAGCCCCTTCGCTTACGCGAAGTGCTTTACTGGGTAATCCGGAAAATCCATATATA
>QKQZ01052330.1:0-13692 GCA_003595255.1 Solenopsis fugax
GTTTGTAATATACACACTTTTCCAACTTATCATGCTCGGTTAATTGACCTTATATTTGTTATTCACTTTTACCTTATTTAATTGCATCGGTATCTAAGCGTACGTATGTACGAAGCGGCACGGAAATAATTATACAAGTTTTAAAGCTAACAGTGAAATTCATTTACGTCATATACGATTGTGCACAATCAGAAAAAGAGAGGTACAAAAATCGGCAACTCAATTAATAGCAATCTGAATTAGGATCGAAATAGAGCGTGTGTTTACACGCGTGCGGACGAAAACTCGATTGTTTTCGCGAAAGAGTAATGCCACGAGCTCGAATAAAAATCAAACTGAAACTCGGAAATAATTCGGGTGCCGCACAGTACGACGCGTCGCGTATTTTTTAGGGTTACGATTCGCAACGCAATCGAAGGTCGAAAAATTGTGTGACAAGGAGAGATAGCTCATTCGGCTGCGCCGAAATGAACGTGCGAAAAGTCGCTAACGCTTCGCTTCAATTTTCTTCCCTCCCTGAACCCGTGACTGGCCGTAAAACGCGAGCGTGGCCGCTTGTACGGGCGTAATGTACCGATAAAGTACCCACACAGCTCGTCGCGAAATCCAACGCATAACATATTCTCTTCGGACGCGTCATTTCACGCTGCATCGAGCGAACGCAAAGCGCAGTGCAGCTTTTAAAGCGGAACCCGTGCGGCATTATGATGCAGGGAAACGGCTCGCGAAATATAGCATACTCGCGACTGCGCTGTTCTCTCGCAATTAGAAAATGCAATTAGAAGATTTGTAGAGCCGACGTCCGATTGCCGAAATGCAACACGAATCCCGCGTGCGTTCGATCAAAAGTATGAAGTTACGAGAGCGAGAGAGAGAGAGAGAGAGAGAGAGAGAGAGAGAGAGAGAGCGAATCAAACTGTATTAATTACACTTTAACATCTTTATTTTCGTACGATTCGCAGGTTAATGAAGTGACGTATCATCCCGTTTGTTCCGTGTCCACCTGGGCCCGCAGAACGTTAATCGAGAGGCTTACGCTAATTACGTTAATGAGCGCGTCGGAATGTAGTACAAGCGACCATGAGTTTTAGCACTCGTGTTTAGTCCGCGCGCTCCCGGCACTTCGTGCGGATTTCCGCATTTCCGAATTAAATTTTATGCCTATAGTGTTCATTAAATCGAATCGGTATCTGTATTCTTTATCGCGCGCCGGATTACATACGCTCGATGTAGCACACTGTGTAAATCGCATGGTTACATGCTCAATCGGTGGCACGGTAATCGTGATGAATAATAAACATTATTACGATAATAATTATGATAATATTATTATTTTACGTTAATACAGTGATAATAAATGTAATTAATATTGCAACGTAAACATAATCCGTAAAACGCAAATGATCGAGTAGAAACATTCTTGATATAAACGAAATAATAATATAATATAGTATCATTATTATTTACTCTCCCGAAAAATATTCAATTCTTCTCTCATTTCCCAAAATTTGTTTCAAATGTTACGATTAAAATATTACAATATTAATAAAGCGAAAACGTTATTTTAAGTAAACTTCATTTAAAAAAATATTCCTGCATTTTTCGATCATTTTTTTCTAATAATAACTCAATTACCGCAAGACTCACCTCCTCTCGGAGAATCCGTAGGGCGTTGTCTTAAACCTGCAACACAAGAAAAAGAATTTCTTTTATAAATTTAAAATATTGATAGTTTTGTAATAATAAACAATGCAATTATGTGCCTGTAATTTTCTTCTGCCGGAGATTAGGAGCTTAAATTTTATTAATTTTCATGAATAACAACCTGTACCATCCTTCATTTTACGAAACAAAGTCTAATAGGCACAATAAAATAAGTGAGTGCAAAGGAAGTGATTTTTGTATATATCTTTTTGATAATTGTATGTTTTGAATATTGTAGAGAGGGAAAAAATAATATATAAAAAAGTTTAACAGTTTGTTTCAAATTGCTCATTACTAAGTGCAGAAATATAATTGTCGCCTATTCATTTCTGTACGTAAACTGATCTTGTTTGCGTAAAGAAAGGAGATTTTAATAGTAAAGCAGTGCAACTCCAAAAAAAACAATGTATATATGAAACAAAACATTTTGGTTAACCGTGCACATAGCTAGTATATATTGCGGTTTTACTTTGTAAATAGTCGCACTATCCATTTCGTGCTCAGATAAAAAAAAAATATTTATTTTCAACTGTACGAGATTTATGTTTGTGAATTACTGTAATACAAATAACTTGTACCATTTTTTTAAATTAAAGTTATTTAAAATATATAAATGCGTATTTTTATAAATTAAATTAAGTATTTAAGCACGAAAGTTTCAATATTATACGGAAATTAACGTCCCAATCAATATTTTTAATGTCAATTTATAATATGAATTTATTTAAAAAAAAATTATTTTATTGATATATTTATTCGACAATTAAACAATATTTGTAGTACAATATATTCTATAATGTTAACATTTTAGCTGAAGCAAACAGAATAACAAAATTCGTTTGAAGTGCCTCAAGATCGCTCCCATGACCAGTGCGTCCTGATTCCTCCATTGCAACATTTTCTGCCATTGTTATACTGGTCGAAACTACTAAACCAATTGGTCGAGACCAAGGCGCGGAGGTGCAATCTAAACTTTCGAATTCTACGAGTTGCAGCCCTTGAGGCCCTCGTGTAACTCTTGCAACGGCACTCTCACAGCCGTGTCCTGGATTGCATGCTCAACTAGATTAATTCCGCGAAATATTCGAAATCCACCACAAAAGCCAACGAATTAATTGCTATGTAAATGTATAAAGCGCGTGACTCTCGATATTTCTCGACTAATAACTTCAGCAGATATCCGGTAGAAATGTAATCAAAAACACAACAAAAAGATATTGTAGAAGCGTTTTATACAAATAGCCTTTTCTGCTGTGCTAAATTAAAAAGAGATATAAATTTAAAATATTGATAGTTTTGTAATAATAAACAATGCAATTATGTGCCTGTAATTTTCTTTTGCCGAAGATTAAGAGCTTAAATTTTACTAATTAATGAATAACAACCTGTACCATCCTTCATTTTACGAAACAAAGAGCGTGGTAATACCTCCCTTTTTATAACGTCTTCTTTTCAACGTTAACAATCTGATGGGTGTTTCATGCAAAAATTGTCAAGGGAAGCTGCAATGAATAACAGGCCGATTTACGGAATTACGCATTCTCGTATTCCTCTGAGACTGATGTAGTTGCGAAAGGCGTACGCCTCTGAAATGCTTCATACAAGCTCTCTTCCAAGAGAGACAAAATTTTTCACATGCGTTTGCTATGCACTTTTTACTTGACGAGAGAAGAGATACTAAGCGTCAGAGTTAAAACACTTGCATCCCCTATCAACATGCAAGCTCATCACGCGCACGTTATTTTATTTTGTATCATTCTAGTTTGTATTCTTTTAATTCCTGTGCTTTCGGTATTTACTACAACATAAGTTTTTGCCTATTATATCAATATTATTTCACTATTACATCAATTTTTTTAATGCTATTATTAAGCATTACTATCCTGATAAAAAAAGCGATTTATTTAAATAAGAAAATTAAGTTTATTGATTCATTTAATAAAGTAATATTTTAAATTAAAGAATCACATAATTTAAGATAAAGAAATATTTTAAATTAAAGAATCACATAATTTAAGATAAGGAAACGATATTAAATATTAAACATAAATTAACTTTCTTAATTTGTGAACAAACACTTAAAATTAGTCCATAAAAACTAAAATTTATTCATTTTTATCTATTTCAGGAAAAGAAGACTTGCAATCATAAAAAAGTACATTTTTGCGCATTTGAAAACAAAAATTGTAAAATAATTTCAAAAATACAATACGTGATCTGTATTCTTTAATAAATAATATTTCATATAAATATTATTGAAATATTAATTAAAATAATCCTTTATTTAAACCAATATGGTACAAAACTCGTTAACGGAAAATAAACTTTCTAGATCCAAATATCCATTAACAATGTACCCACAATAAAATAGTAGAAACAAAGTTGATAATGTGACTCAATTAATTTTAATTTACGAATAATATAATCCGTATTAATACTCAAGTTGCGCATCCTTGCAATATAGCCAGTTGTGGAAGAAAACCTTCTATAACGCTTCGCTATACGTTGAGATGAAATGTTTACACAGTTTCTTCTGGATAATTCATCGCAGATAATCACGCAATGAAAGAAAAACAGATTGGACTTGTTCCAGATATTATTTGTGACATTATTTCCTGTTTGTTGTTTATTTTATAAGAAAACATTTTATAAGTATGTAGCATTCTGTATTATTTGAGATTTCTCAAAACATTATAGTCCCTAAAACAGGTACATTATGCTATTAAACTTGAATTAATAAGCAGTGAGTTAAAACAGATTGTACATTTCAGCAAAAATGAACACATGAATTTTTAAAACTAAGATAGATTCGTATCTCTAACACAGAAAATAATAAAAATAATATTATAATCATTCGATCAAACTTTATGTTGTATACATTGCACTTAATTAAAAATATTGTTAGTCATATAGATTCAGTTTTGTATATTATAATAAATTAAGAAGAGAGAAAAAGAGAAAAGAAAGAAGAGACAGACAGACGAAGGGAAGAATAAAAAGGAGGAGGAAGAGAAAGAGAGAATTCTCAAATTTTGTCTAGAGTAAGCTACGATAAGTAAAAAAAAAAGTAGCAAAGTAAATAAAAAGATTCAAAGCTACAAATTTGAGAGGAATTGAAATTCTTCCACTTTATACGATCGATAGCTTTTTTTTTTTCCTTTGGATGATTCTCATCTGGAATTCTAATCATCAAAATGGAATCGTGTAAATTAGTCCTCGGGGATACACGGGGTCGCGTTTGAACTTTATCTGCTTTTGAACTCAACGTCAGAGGCCCGACCCGAATCGCCGAATTACAAATCCGACGTGGCGCACTGGGATAAAGGCAACGAATCCTGACGCGAAAAACGAAGGGAGCTGAAGCGGGCGGGAAAGAAGAGAAAAAGGAGAAGCGAAACGAATGTATTTCAATCTCGCTCGTTCCCGGCCACGCCGCCGGAGTTTCGAGAAACTTTCGCTACTTCGGGTTCGTCCGGCTGACTGAGTTTTTCGAAGCGGCTGGCTATAGAGAGCGGGCGATAGTTCGGTGAGTATGCACGTTCCTGCAGTCGTGGATTCCGATCGACGAGCTTCTTGCCTCAAACTTGAAAAAAGAGCAATATTTGGCTTTAACGAAGCGACTTTGGAAAACGAACGGTATTGTCATCTCGATGACAGCGGAAACTTTACGCATTTCTCAGACGCTTCGCTATCACCACAATCTTCACTATCAACATAACTTATTGATTCCGAGATTACTATAGTTGTTATAACTTTTGCTATATTATATTTTATATTTCTCAAGCATGATAATTGTATAAAATAAAGAAACAATGTTTTTTTGAATTGGAAACAGAAGCTCCGCTTTCTAATCCTACTTTTGCAAACTTTAAACTGCAATAAAGAATTTTTTTTAATCCTTTTATGATAGCGTACCAACTCCACGACGTTTAATACACACAAATCTCTTTTGTAAATTACTCAAGAATTTTTACTGCAGTAAATTAAAAATTTCTACATTAACTGTATCAACTAACCATCACGAGATACAAATATAGAGAAAAGAAAAGATAAAGGAAGCGAGCGGCAACCACGTAACGGTGCATTGTAAAGCTGCATCCAAACAAAAACGAGCAAATGTCTTTCGCAGTAAACTTTAATAGTCGGACGATATCGCCAGGAGAGTTACAGATGCGACTGTGCCTTGCAAGCAGACAACTGCTCCAATAAAGATGAAGAAACGGCACCTTTCATAAAAATGTAAGCTCCCTCCGTAACGTACGTGAACGTTCGCTTCTTATACCATTTACTTTCCTGTATATACAACGCGAAACGATCAACGTCCGTGGAAGACATCGCCCTCTGATCACACCCTGCGTTCATCCGGCTCGCCCTCTCGACATATCGCGCACCTGCTAGTACAATCGATCCTAAAACAATCGAGAGCCCGAAGTTTCGCTTCCGTAAATCCGAGCCGGAAACGAAAGAACGTACGACGATGATTAATCGATCGTCGTTCGCTCGATTTACGACGTTCGGGAGTCCGAACCGATCGTTGAGACTCAAGAACCAACATACGTACGAGCGGAAATCGATCATCGTGCAAGTAACATCGAGGAGAAACCGCCGAGGGTTATCCGTGGAAAAGGATCACGTGGATCACGCGAGAGCCACATGGAAAAACGGTGAAAAACGTCGTCATCGGGGACAACGACGACGCGACGACGACGACGACGACGACAGGGACAACGTGGACGACGACAGTCGATAGCGGCCATTCATAGGCGAGCTCGCTGCTGCCGGCGCACAGCTCGTACATTCAAACGACAATATGTATCATACGTATGTATGAGTGGGGTTGTAAGTTCCACGGGCGGGAGAAGCGAGAAAGATAAGGGAAACGTGGGTAGACTCGGGCTGCTCGTAGCACCGATAAGAGATCGTACCCAACTTAACCCCCGCGACTTGCACCCCACGGACGAACAAACGGCGGCGGCAACCCTCACGAACGATCGAAATCTAGAGAGAGAGAGAGAGAGAGAGAGAGAGGGAGAGACAGAACGACCGCCACCACCAGGGCGAATGATATTCTCGGGACGGTTCCTTAACACCACCGAAGCCGCAAAATATTTCACCTATATGCGCGACGATAGATACACGCCGTTTCCAAGTATGATGACCGTACTTTGCGAGCCGATACCGGAAAAAGAAACTCGCGATTTGTTTTACGAGATCGTCGCCGACGATGTTCGACCACGTTTCGCCCTTAACCGCGCCCGTTCGATTTATCGTTATTATTCGAGGGGGCGATTTGTGAAAAGCGACGCGCACGTATGTAGTGACCGTTTTGGAAAGGTAAAAAAAAACTGGCTTTTTCCCTCCCCGATAGAAACCTAGGTACTGAAGCGCGTACAGGGCCTCGTTCGAACTAAAGTAAAGTGAGTCAATTGCATTTTCGAAGAATCTCTCAACATCGATATTTACGAAAAACTTTCAATGAATACGTTTGAAAAATAATCACGTACAAAAACGAATTCTAAATACACTTGATAATATTTCTTGCAAATCAATCGAATTAAATGCATTCATTTACACAGCGTCTGCTTCGATAATCAAGCAATGAGTATATGGCAATGGAGATATTTTCATCCAATTTAATTATTAAACATTGGCCGTGTCGTCCACAGGAATTTCACTTCACAAAATAATTTAAAAATAACGAGATATATTACATATAAAGATGCTCTTCAACATATTTACTTTTCTAAAAAAAACAAGTACCTCGTATTACAATAAAATATACAATTTTGTAATATAGAACGAGCAATTTTCGTTGTTCGTTAGATTATATTTCAATACAATTACGAGTTAATTCATTTTATAACTAATTCACTCGATAATCTCGGAATATCCCGGGATCATTTGTGAATTCGCGAGAGAGACCTCAATTCCATTTTGATGTAATTCACAAAGCGAACGAATTCTTGCGTGCCATACGCTTGAAAATAATTTCCGCTTTCGAAAATTGTCATAAAAAAGGCAAGCACAAAGCGGAACTGTCAAATTAAATGGAAACTTTTGAAAATGCACGCGCATTTCTCTTTATATTTTTCTCTAAAATCTAGCATACTTCTGGAATCATATCATGCAGAATGCGAGATGTATAAAAATATATCTGTGTGTGTGTAGCAATACATGTTTCATATTAAATAAAAATCGCAAATGTTCTTCGTGAACAAACTGAAACCGTAAAACTATGCAATGCTTGTATACGAATTTTATTACATTCATAAGACTGACTTTCTCACCTATTGATGTATTATGCGCAATAAGAGTGCGTTTACAGCTTTTGTGTTCAAAAACGCGCGAAATGAGAGTCCTGCCTTTGACACTGGATCGACACAAAACAAAACAAAAAAAATATCGCAGATTTACCGTTTCACTGGAGTGGAATATCCATTATATAAAAACTGAGCGAAGCTGTCAAAGGGAACGCAATTCAAAAGCGCACTTCAGAAAGAAATTAATATCTCATTCCAATAATAGAATATGTTCGCGTTATGCTTAACATATGCGCATTTAGTAACGAACAGGTAGGAGGAAACATACCACACACCTACAATAACAATCCATGTCATAAGATAAACATTCAATTTACGAAACATACATTACATTGTTCATATTTGGAAACATAACACTTCCAAAATTATAATTGAAATTATAATTCTTCGTTTTTTTTTGGAATGTATATCTACACTTTAAAAAAAAAATCAATAAATATGAGGCAAATATACGAAGTATTGTGAAAATTTCAAATGAAAACCTAATAAATAGTCAATACAAAACTTGGTAAACACTGCTCGTAAATTGGCTCTTTCCGAACGATCAATAAGCAAAATATCGGCTTTGAATGGCGCGTCGTGAAAATCGATGGAAGACAAATCGCGGGCGCCAAGCCACGTAGAAAAATAACGAGTGCGCGTCACCGAGGCTTACCAATTTCATGTTCATACGTGCCGTGCTCGCTCGCTCGCACGCTCGTTTGCAGACGATAGCAAAGCGCCAACTACATCGTTGAAAATACAAAACTTCATTCGAAATTACAGTGACACGTCTCGAGCATACGCACACGTGTGCACGCATGATGGTGATGTTCCCAAATCGGCTCGGCGGACGAGACCGTTACGGTGGTGAACACGCGTGGCAGCTAACGCGCGAAATGGAACCGAATGGCCAGCATAAAGAGCAAAAAACTGCGAGTGGAGAACGTAAAGCGAAAAGGAATATGGATGAAAATGGAGGAAGTGGCATGAGTTCCAGTTAACCGCGACGCGGCCATTTCGGTGTGGATCGGTAGGAGTACGAATTTGCTAATGTAACGCATTATAAAATGCATAAATGTTAAATATTTTTTTAGGCTTTTCAGAAATAGAAAATCGGACATGGAAAAATGCTATAGTTGTTTGTCATTAAAATAATTGGAGCACTAATGATCAGAAAAACAATATTTGCTGATTTTGCAGTAAAAACAATGGCAAAATTTAAAAATTCATTATTGTATGTATTATGTAAGAAGAATAATAGGACACTGAAAGTAAACCAGCTCCTGCACTCTCTTCTCAATTTCCGGAAAACATGATAGAAAGAAAAAAAAATACTTTTTCGCGAAAAATAACGATTCAAAGTCCAAGCAAGCTTTCCACGATGATAACAGGCATATCTAAATCAACATGGTGAATATTTTGAACATTTATTGCGATAAAAAATTTATTTCAAACTTTTAGTCTGATTTGTTTTTTATTTTACTTATATCCCGATACAACAATAGAATTTTCGAAAAAATACTGTAATCAATACAAAATTAATCAGTTTGTTATGTCCTATCGATAGAATGACTAAAAATATCCCTTCTCATTAAAGAAAAATTTGTTATTAGTAATGTGAAAACCAACATTTAAGGTTACACAAGATCATTAAAGTATGTCTACGTACAATTTTGATAATAAGTATTTTTCCTCTATCCCTAACCGTTTCCGAAATATAGGCGGTCGGAACAGACTTTATAAACATCATATATATGTAACTATATGAGTTCGTCATATAATAAAATAATTATAATTTAGAATTATAATTTTAAAATATTAATGCGAATTTTTCGAACTAGAAGAAAAAAGCTTTAAGGTTTCATAGCAAGACAAGTTATCTTGTGATAAAACTGAGTTTGTATTACAGCTATTGTGAGCTATTCGAATGTTTAAGAAATATCATGCCAAGCGCAGCGAAAATGTCGCTGCGACGGCGAGAATACGTGTTTTTCAACCAATACCGGCAGTTTTCGCTGTAGTTTCCATTGCAAGTATTATATTGCGACAAACGTCGTTGTTTCTAATGCATTTGCATATCGTTTGTCGAAGAATTGCACACGTTGAAAGAAATCAAAATGTGAAACGGACAGCGTAAGTAGGAAACCGGAAAAATACGCTTGAAAATACAAGTATATATTTCGATTCAATTATTTAATTTGTAATTGTTGCATTATTAAAATAGATTTATTTTAAATCTAAATAACAAATACATAAATATTTATAGCATTAAAAGTGTAAAGCACTGGACGGAAAATTAAAATATCTTTATCGTTTTTGAGCAATAAGATAATAAGCAATGTACATCAATTATACAAAATTATTTTTTATATAAAAAATAACGCATGATTAATGAATAAATTAAAAATCTGATCATAATTATTCAATTCGTAAAATTGATTTGATAGAATTCATTAAAAACATGTTACATTCGAAGCAAACGCCAAAGAAAATTCACTTTTTACCTCAAAATATCACAAATTAGCATTCAAAGAAAAACTGAAAACCTGTGTGCGATATAAATTATCTCACATAAATCTTGGAGAGATGTTAATTATAAATCAATAAATGTATTAGAAGTACCAGGAAAAAGCAAATTAAGTACACTCGCTAACTTGCGTTAATAAATCTCACCAGAGACCGTAATGAAGGGACACACAAAAAGGAGATTTCAGGATAAAACGGAGAAGTAAATATAGGAATACATATTTAGAAAAGAAATTTTCATCTGACTACCACGTGCTTCTCTCCCGCAGATATAAATCGCTCATAAATACAGTTTCTGAGAGAGTTAATCCTTTCATGACGAGGTTTTCTCGGAAGAAAGAAGCGATTTAAAAAGAATTTTTTATTTCCCCTTTCTCATTTTACTTCACAATTAAAGATAAGAGGGACAATCCGAGAAAACGTACATAACCGCCTCTCGCTCCGCGTGCGATGGAATCAAGTAAAACATCGCAAAGAATTAGCGTGTGCTCACGGTTCAATTAGCGCATTTGCGTAATTATTTGTACGATCGTGCGTGAAACGCGATTACGCGGCACGCACGAATGATGATAAAAATTGAAACGTTGCTTAAACGACGCACGGGCGTGAATAACCGCGCTAATAAATATGCCGGAACGCGAGGCTTCATAAACATCCCCCGTGGAGAATTCCGATGCGCCGCAGTAATCGTTAAAGTGAAACTGAATCTGCCGGCGGTACACGCGCGACGTACGAAGAGCCAGATTTAACGTTTCCCGTAAAATAAGCTCTCGGATGACAATACCGGAAGACAATATCACGCTTTACGAGTCTGCTTCTACGCTTCAAGAGTGTGCCACGTTCTCGATTCGCTCAATCTTCAGAGTTGTTTCACCGCTATTGTTATTACAGCTGGCCCTCAGATTTTAATAATCTTGAAAAATGTGAAACTCAGACTGACGAAAATGTCAAACATAAAGTTAGCAAGGCTATGGATCATTCACAGCGGTTCTTAGTGCTGAGTAATAATTTTTACAACCTCCAGCTTATTCGAACTGTGCGCCGCATATTCGTCGAACTTGAAATATAGTCATTGCATAAAACTGATTCGAATCCTGAGGTCTTTTTTTTCGCAATAAATTCTTTACAGTTGTTCCAAGGAGGAGGATATAGCATTAATATTGAGTATTCCAGTTTTATGCAATGATTGTGTTTCAAGTCCGACGAATATGTGACGCAGAGTTTGAATAAGTTGGAGATTGTACAAATTATTGCTCAACACTAAAAACTTCTGTGACTGACTTAGATCTACTAAACTTATGATTAAAAAATGATGACTGTCAAAATACTGGGGAATCAAAAAGAATAGAATTAACGTGGGACACGTTTGACAATTATTTAAATATTAAAAATCCAATTTTTAAATACACTGAGGGAAATTGTTTTGTGAGATCAACCAAAGTTTGAATTTTGTAGTTACCCCCCCCCCAAAAAAACTTAATTACATTTAACGAAACTTTTTATAATTAGTTGTATGAAAATAATTGTTTGGTTAAGACAAATCGTTTGGTCAAAACAACTACATATTTAGTAACTATAACTATAAAATTCATTTGATCACTATTTCACTAAACTTTGATTGATTTCACCAAACATTTCTGTCAGTGTATAATCTCTTCTTTTTTCCTAAATAAAGCCCTGTGCACAATAGAAGAATATTAGACATTAGGAACAGTAATTAAAAGTTTAGTATCAGTTTTCTTAATGAAGATTAAACGTAACGCACAAAGGATACGAATAAGACGTAAGACATAAATGTGTCGTACAAGATACACTGAGAGAAATGTTTGGTAAAATCAACCAAAGTTTGGTTGAATAGTGATTAAATGAATTTTATAGTTATAATTACTAAATATATAGTTGTTTTGACCAAACAATTTGTAGCCTTAATCAAATAATTATTTTCATACAACAAATTACAAAAAGTTTTGTAACTAAGTTTTTGGTACCAGTAACTACAAAATTCATTTGATCACTATTCAACCAAACGTTAGTTGATCTTACCAAACGATTTCTCTCAGTATACAACATAACTTATTATTTATTTGTAATGTTCATTGAGGAAACTGTTTCTAAAATTTTAATTTCTATTCCTAATATCTAATATTCCTGTATTGTGCGCAGGGCCTTATCTCACGTTACTTAAATATCAGATATATGTCACGTTACACAAACGCAAACGGAAATGTCGGCGAACTACTCGGTTACGTCACTATGAAAACATCCTAATCGATATGCAGCGATTACCGTCGTTGAATTGACACAAACCGGGTGAAACCAAGCGAAGTAGTCGCTTAGGAACGCCAGAAGGGTTAATCACAGGCGGCTTAGAGCCACGGATTTGCCTTGGCAAAGTGGCGGAAGGGGAAGTCTTCCCAAGTCACTGGCAGGGAATTGGCTCGTTACGCAAGCGACCGGTGAAACTGATATTAACGAAACCTCTGGGGAACGAATAGAGTGCTTACGCAACCGGCGCGTTCGTCACCGACGCCTGCCTGTTCGCCATTACGAAGGAAAGGGCTCGATTCTCCGACGACGCGACGGCGGGCGGTACTTACTTGCAGGGCGAATGTCAAATCGTTACTCGAAACTTCGCCGTTGCAACGGGATTACCCACGCATCGGTACCATCGCCCAGGAAAGTCGAAAGCTGTGCCAGACGAGCGGAATATAAATGAGCGAGAGCCGAAGACATGAACCGGATCGATCGCGCGCGCGCGCGCGCGCCTGATANCGAGACACCTTCAGTCTCGGATCTCCGAGGAGATCGAAACGCGCGCGCGACGGTTACGAGGATTCTCCGATATGCAGGACTCTCCGTAAAATCAGATGGTCACACCGTCGCGAACTGTTTATGCCAAAGGAGAGTGTCGCGAGGAGAACGGATGTCGTAACGCGATGGAATCGCGCCGAACAGCTTCGCAAAGTACCCCCCGGTCGTGCGATTTCCCAACAGCCCGTTGTTGGTCCACCGACGTAACGTCACCGAAATTACTTTTCGTTTATCGTGCTGTGAGATACGAAAGCGTACACAGAAAAAAAGTGACTATCAAATGAATAATTCATTGTTTCATATATAAAAAAGAATATAAAATCTTCTTGGAAGAATTTGATAATCTTGA
>QKQZ01052331.1:1275-18491 GCA_003595255.1 Solenopsis fugax
TTAAAAAAAAAAAAAAAAAAAGAAAAAAAATATCGAGGAGAGGAGGCGCTACTCGTGGAGAGACTTCGGTGCTCCCTCCGCTTTTTCCTCTATTTTCTTTTTCCCCGAGTCCCCCTGACTTTCCGAGCTTGTCGTCTGACGGTGGATTTACCTCGAGTGTTTTCACGCGATCACTTGCATGCACGCGACGATTAAAACGACGTTTCTCACGCTTTTCTGAGATCGCGGGACAGCGGTGCAATTTATGGGGACATTCCTGGGCGAGAATTTTTTTAAGAGAGAAAGACCGCCAATTATATATAATCGATTATGCATAATACAGTATAAAATATATTCAATTGATCTGGAATGTGAATTTAGATATAAATATTATAATGAATTCAATTTAACATGCACACAGTAGAGAATATTTTATATTTATGTTAAAACCGGTCCTTATTAAAATTTTTATGTTAATTTAACATAATGTGATTTTGTTATTTGAACATTTTGTGTTAAATTAATGTCTAACATTTTTTAGAGTTAAAATGACACAATTTATGAACGAAAAAAAATAACATAGGCTTAAAACATAAAATCAATGAGTAAAATGTACGTGCCAATATATTATAAATGTTAATTTTACTGAAAAAATATGTATCTAAATTGTGTTGAAGTGTTATATTTTTTATATAATATTTATGTTTTTTTCTAACATATTCATCTTGTGTTAAATTAACATAAAAATTTGAGTAGACCGTTTGGACGAACATGCGACGTATGTTAAATTTAACACAAATTTTCCAACGGTATATAACACAATTTTAATAAATTCTTCTGCTTCGCTGTTGCTTATAGAATATCTGAGGATTATTCTTGATATTACAACAAATTACTTTATGTGTACCTTGCTCTCTCAGCAAAGCTTGAGAAATATCGTATTAGAGAGATGATAAGATGTCTAATATTTAATTAAGATATTCCCAAAGAGTAATTGAAATTCTTTCAAAAAAGTTTAGTCTGCATTGGAATTTTATTTCCGATTGATAATATATCGTAAAAATGGATCGCGTATATAAAAATTGAGTGCACAGTGCATGCCTTTGGTTTTAATATAGCGATTGAACGAACATGACGGGAAGCTTCGATCGGATTTGTAAAACCCGCGCTGGAATGTGGCTGTGCTTTGGTAGCGAATATATTACAAAAGTCAGCAATTCTCGTAACGTTTTCGATGCTATTATTTCAAAATCGACGCAACTTGTGTTTTGTTGTACACACAGGGCGCACCAGATGTGCGATGTATAATAGTATTTGCGCGTCGTTGCGTCCTGTTTTTCGTTCGCATTTATCACCGCGAAGAAACGTGCTCCGAAGCAGCAAAAATTACCTTCGTGGTTGGTGCTAGGCGTGTTTAAACTCTTCTCTGCCAATTACGTCTTAATTTTAAAAGATTAATTTACCTTTATCGATTAACCTTAACAAATAATGAACTAAACAAGTAATGGAAATTAATTAATAAAATAAATTAGTGCTCCTACAAAACGCTTAACTTCAATTGATTTTATTTTCTAATCTGTCTTCTCTTTTACGCTTTGCGTAGTTGCATTAATATCATTTTGAAACGATATTCTAAAGGCTAGTTTATAATGCGCTCTTTGCTTCCTGTTTCTTGCTTCTTGCTCACTGCCTTTTTGCCTCTTGCAATTAGTGCATTGTTTTATCGAAATTGGCAAGATAAAAATTAACGAACTCGAAAGAGATAAGAAACGTGTGACACAATTGTCGATAAAATATTACGTAGGAAGGCAAAAAGACAATAGGCAAGAAGCAAGAAACAGAGAGCACATTATAGCCTTTACACTGTAGATCATTGTTTCATTATTTGCGCGTAATTACGTGTGCTTGCTTTTTTTTCGGCGATAGTACAATTATTCAAATGAAAAGTACGAGAGACGGCGGGCTCGAGTTGAAAATTCTCTCATTTTCGGATATTCCACGTATGCGCACGGATACGCATACATGCGAAACGTAACATTCAGATGAAGACGTTTGTGCGACGTGTATGCCGGTGAAAAATTAGAATGGCCCCGGGTACGATCGTAAAGAAAGTCGTGAAACAATTCTAACGACCGACATGCTCTCGAACTTTGCCTCTCGGCGCCAGCCACGTTCATGACCCACCCGAGGTTGATGTTCGCATACAGCACACACATACACACACGCACACACATGGCGGGAAAATGAAAACGACCGAATGAAATAAACCCAAATGTGATATGTTGTTTGTATGATGAGGAAGCGTTACACGCTTTTTCTCTCATTCGTGCATATTACACGGGTGGTATTGATTACATTATATTTTGTGTCAATGAGACGCGGAAATTGTTGGTATTATTCGATATTAAAATCCTGGCGAGATGACGGTTATGCAGAAATGTTAAAGAAATTCATGCAAATTGTTCGATTATTATGCATAACTGGCAATGCGTCCGGCGCGATTGCATGCCCTTTAGGATTAATCGTAAGTGCATTCGCGTGAAAAACGCTACGCGAACAATCCGATCGCGCGGAAATTTCCAAATGCTGCATATTTATTCGAGCATTTAATTAATACCAGGCTTTTAATTAATCTAAGTGGACGCGAAAACACGTGGAGCAATCGGACGACGGGGCGCGACGATAAAGGAGAACGATGAAAACGCGGCTAAATTTCCTCAATACATACGGCAAGGGCGCGGCACTTTTCAAAGTTCATCGCTATATAATCCCAGAAATAACTGGTGATCAGTCGATCGCAATTAATTCGCGGCAAAAGTTGAGAGAGAGAGAGAGAGAGAGAGAGAGAGAGAAAGAGAGAGAGCGTAATCTCGCGAGATAAAAACAAAGTTCGTGCCCCACGCACGGTTTCATCAGCCGGATCCATGGCGATATGTTCGAAGGGCAAACATAAAGGCAGAAAAAGTTTAATTGACATCGCAGCCGCGCGATATACACACTCCGGGAGGAAAATAAAATGTAGATACCTAACGCGATAGGTTGTAATCAAGGGCGGGACCCAAGTTCGCACCGCTGAGCTTCATTCAACTTTAGAAACGAAGCGCAATGCATCTCTAATTAAATCTCCGGCTGGCCGGCGTTCCAGATTGAAATATATTCTACGAATTCCCCGCTACCTCGTTTTTTTTTCCTCGCGCTGCAAAGGACAGGACCGTGATTCCGATGATCGTGTTTCGAACGCGATCAAAATCGGGGATCAAGGATTTTTCGCGAGATATACCGCGAATGGCGTATCCGTTTGACCCTGCACAAGCAGAATCCGCAATAAGAATTTTCGCAAATTAAATTTTAAGTCGCAGGTGAGTCTGAATTAAAAAATTCATTTCCAACTATCCTTCCAGATAATTGCTAAAGTGCTTCCGCTTTAATCTTTGATAAGCGAAACTATTAAATAAGACCGGCCGGCAATTTCTGTGAGATTACCGTAATCAGACGTTTTAAGGTCAGGCTGCTTTTGCAGACAATGACATAATTAATTAATTAATGAATATAATTGCATAATGTGTTGACAAATGACGTGCAATTTGTCGCGATCCTTGGCCGCGTTGTCATAACATAAGTTTGCGACGTAGAAAAAATTTTCCGTCAAAAATTGTTTTCCATCGAACATTTTCTTTACGCATTGGAAATTCCAAATGCATAGTTCCGGTCAGTGGAAATTTCAAAGCGAATTCCCGTGTAGGAGGCAACAACTTCATTTTCCTCCTCTTTTCGTTCACGATGTGGCTTAGCTGCATATGTGTCCACCTGCTCGTAACAGTTTGTCCTGATACAGCTGCGTTGAACTATTACCTCCAATCCCGTCTCCCCTCCTCCCTCCGCCGTTCTCTCTCCCCTCAGGCATCTTCAGTTTCCCTGAGTTTATACCATTTCCGCTTTCCATCCTGATGGTACCTGATTATTCCCGCACGATAATGTCCCTCGTCACGATCGTCCTGCATGTTAAGCGAGTCTTGACTAATGATAAAGACGGTCTGACATAGGTATGTGAGATGGTTTCCAAATTACAGTTCTCAGACTCGCGCACCGTCCTTGCGCACAATGATGACGGGTTTGTGCATCGATATAAATACATATACGTATGCATGCTCGTGAAACTTTCGTTGATTTAAGGTAAATAATGGCTCACGAAAATATATGTGAATATCGAGAAAGTAAAATTTTCTTTTCTACGTTTATTATATACTTAAGTTGTGGTATTATAGTAACTCGGTAGTATCGTTATGGAATACGTTAAATGCCAATATATCATTGGACTATACTTTGCGATGTTTCCGAAAGTTCCGTATGTACATTCCTTTCCGCGACACACAGCGGGTATTGAGCGGAGGGATGAAAAAAAGGCGGTGAGGTGAATCAAATTTTGTGTAACCAATCATTCGTCGCAGACTTCCAATAATCCATGGGCGATATATCCGGTCGAACAGCGAAGCTGCGCGAGATATCCGAGTGGGCAAATATCTAGCCCCATTCCGGATCCGATCGAACTTTAAAAACGACGGTTCGAGAGGCTTCATGCATGTATGTATGCGCATGTATATATATATATATATGTGTGTGTGTGTGTGTGTGTGTGTGTGTGTGTGTGTGTGTGTGTGTGTGTGTGTGTGTGTGTGTATTTGTATGCGAGGAAGGGGCGGGGGGAAATACAGCGAATTACAGCTATCCGACCCGAAGCGTACGACACAGCGCGTGCGAGTACAACGGTATGCTGTCTGGTCATCTAAAATTTAAATGTTGTGTGCTCAATGCACTGTAAATATGTCATCGATGGCCTTTCGTAGTCGGGAGTACTTGCCGTCTACGTATGATGCATGAATAATGCACACGCAAATTCTGCAATGACTTCTTTCTGTATTAAATATACGCATGCACTGTTGACACACAATAATGACTTAATCCTTTGAGCAAAACCGACGTTTGTTTTCACTCTCTTGTTTTCATACTAGAAGAACGAGTACGAATATATTTGTGTAAATTAAATTGTTAAAGAACGATTTTAATAACATTTTTCATGAGAGTGTAAATATTTTTCTTTCGCACCAAAATATCAAAACGCACATTTCGGAAAATTGAGAAAATTATTATTCAAATTGAATTGAGAAAATTATTATACGACTAAAGAGTAATGTTCGATAAAGTGCCATGGTGAACGTTTGTCGTTGGTAGCGGTTCGGTGAATGTTTGTCTGATAAGCAAACTTTATCTTATCGAAGGAAATAGTTACCAGTTCAAATTATCAGTGAGATCTCCATGTAGAAGTACAAGTTATATTTACTAGTTTCCAGTAATGTATCTATTCAAATATATAGTTATGCAGTTTTTTACTTTTTACTTTTTTCAATGAGATTTCGAGATATTATATAAAAATCGATAAGTATTTCGCAATTACTACATTTTTGTTATAATAACAATCATATTTTTTATACCATAATTAAAAAAGAAAGCGAATACACTCATTTTGTACATTTGTTTATATAAACATTAATTTCGATAGAATTTTATTTTTATTAAGAATTAATAAGATGATATAAACGACTTGCTACTTCATTGAATCAATATCTTAATATATAGAACAGCTTTCTAAGGAGCTGTCTAAGCGCAGCACTAAATGCGTCTTTTTTTAGCTACAGATTTTTTATCAACTTTGAATCGATTTTTTCTTAGCGAAAATGTCAAGAAAAATTATTGCAGAATTGTATAATTTTTAACCTTATATTGGGTTAATGCAAAAGTTTTGGCGTTGCTCTTGTTAGAAAGTGTTAATGCTGGCAGATTACGGTAAATTATATATCTGAAAAGTCAAGAGCTATCCAATAAGAAAAAGCTATTTGAGTTATTTACAATGCTATTTTGTGCCAGCAAAAATGAATTTAAAAAGAGAATATTTGCGTGCGATTACAATGTACGAGTTTGGAAAAGGAATAAAAATGGTAGGTGCTGTAAAAAACATTAGTGATGCATTTGAGAAAATCCCAATGTTTTTTAATAGTATCTAAACATGTGAAATATAAACCAAATTTAAATAATAGCACTGTAAATAATTTAAATAATGCCAACTTTTTTTAGCTCTTGACGTCAATAACATATATTTTCAAAAAAATCTTTAATTTAATTATATAATATAATTTAGAAACTATGAATACTTTGACATTTTCGTAAAAGAAAAATCGACATTCCAAATTAATTAAAAAATCGCAGTTTTAAGAGAATGCACTTTACACGTATTTGTATGTTAATACGTGATGTATTGTGCAGTACTTCAACATATTTCCTATTTTAATTAGAAACTTTTCATTAAAGATAGCATGTCAAATAATCTCTCGAGGGGAGTAAATCTACACGCCAATAAATCCATCCCAGATAACGATGACGAAGAAGATTATGTATCGTTGCTTTCATTGAATTTTCTCCTATATTGATGAATCGCGATACACGTTCCTAAGAGAGAGAGAGAGCTCCGCTCGAAGAGCCTTAAGCATCATTCATACGTAAGGCAACTATTCGTTATGTGATATATACTTATGCTCGTGGTCACGCTTTCCGTTTCTCTGCCGCGTGGCAGGGGGACGAGTTCGTCCCACATTCTCGAGGGTCGTATTTTACGGATTACGCCCGCTTTCACCCCCGTGACTGCGTGCCTTTGTCGACGTCCGAAAAGTTGGGTAACGCAAAGGATTAAATCAGGGACTGGGCCGAGCGTTTGCAAATGCGGGTGTACTGGTATGTTGAGGGTCTCTTTGTCTGTGGTCCGATCACAGAGGGGATAAACGTCGCTTTACTCGACGGATCGATCGATTTGTTCTTTGGTGTAAATGCGGCTTAACGGAGATTGCTTACGGTTCTGAGCGAACCCCATCCGGTTGCATAGCGACTCGCAGGCAAACATGTGGTTAGACCGGTTGACTCGGACAAGTCGGTTTGGTTCTTGCTTACTTGTTCTCTCCCTCTACCTTCTTCTCTATCTTTGGATCCCCCCCCTCTCCTTCTACCTGTTCTTCATCTCTCTTCCATCTGATTCTCTCGACGGCAGCCTATTGCGTACCTGTGCCACGTCTTCTGGCTCAAGTGATTACCGAGAGTTTCTGACATTTTAGGTAAACTCGAATGGAGCAACTTTGCAAGTGCTGAACCTTTCGGATTTTCCGAAGGCCGCCTTGTTCGTGAAACGATGGTTTTTGTGTTATTTAACTGAAATTCTGTCCTCGCTGTAATGTGAAAGGAATCGTATCGAATATTACGTTACTTATCCATTATTTTTTAAATATTGTTTTGAAAAATTAACGAAGGGTCTACAATTGTTTATTGAGGAGGAGTCAAATATCAGTCTAACGTGTGTTGCCTTAACGGATATTGACACAGCTTTGAAAAATTGTAAGTGCAAGCACCTATGCCTGGTGCTCCGACTATTAAGCATATCGATTAGTTTCCGACTCGCATGTATTAGGTTGTCTTATTCTTTACTTCGCTTTATATAACTGGGTTATCGACCGCATCAGCCATGAAGATATCTTTAAACTGGTCTAAAGTACTGTTCGTAAAACATACATGTATAAACACGCAAATACTCATTCTATAAAAATTAATGTTTTACTTACGATTTTGATTCATTTATGTACATATATTAATTTTTAAGAATAACATGTCATTTATTAATTTCATGTAATTATTAAGCATTTAGACATTTATTTATAAATTCTTTCTTAATTAAACATTAATCTCTACTAATGTACAGAGATTTTATTATTGTTCTAGCTTCAGAAAGAGCTTTAGAAAGCTCATTCAGCTTTGGAAAGAGCTTATCCATTCTACCGTGTATTAATTTTCATGCACGTAGATTTAATCAACTTTTGTTGGTGAGACCAATACAAGTTTGTATATTTTATGCACACAAATTCGCATGACGGTTGTGCATAGTAATTAGATGTAATCGTCATACATATGGATGTCCAGCTTTATTCTGCCTAGCTGTCTATTATTAAGAGCACTATGATTTTATTTATTACGAATGTATATAAAAAATCGCGATGTATGATTGTTGCTATTTATGTTGCTATTCATTCAGAATATGATTCGCATCAACGATATTTTTTCACGTGACCGAGTTTGACCTTATATGAGAAACTGCTCAACATATTTCCCAAGCGGAATCTCCAATGAAAATATTACATAATGTTACATAACATTATATAATATTGAATCCGTTGAGCGAAACGTAGTATACATCAGAATTTTTTCAAAATACAAATAGATACAATAGTTTAAAGATATTTAGTAAAATCCTATTTAAAGAGAAAATATATAAAGATTTATATATGTGACAAAATATGCAAAAATTGTATATATAATTTTATTATTTTATTAATCGGTATAATTATGACATTTAAGTTAACTGCTAACTACGTACGTGAGATAGTAAGAAGAAACAGTACACTTTTATAAATTTTAATCTGAATTTAACTTAATTACAACACATATCCATGCTTGGTTGAGAAAAGTATCTTTGGATTACATGTGCATATCCGGATTTAGAAATTATATATTTTCGAATGTTGGAGCTCGTGCACGTCTCGTCTGTCAAAAATGCAGACATTTCTTTTATAACAATTCTCTTTTAGCTGAAATTAAATATCCCTCAGGCAGGAAGTAAAAATTTCCTTTGCGGCATTTGCATAACTGCAGCGACAATTTTAGTAGCTGTAGAGAAGAAACTTAAATTTATTGAATTTGAAAAAGAGTTTTTATTCTGTCTGACACAAGATTATTACGAAAATACTATTAAAGAAATTCTTGTTAAAGCATTTGGAAATTTTATCGAAAAATTGCGAACAAATCGTAACATTACCGTAAAAAATTTTATTAAGTGTTATTTGATTTAGGTTTTTTTTAAAAGATCTATTGTAGGTACACATACACGTATACACAGTTTATTTTAAGTGAGCTTCAAACCTCCATTTAAATTTTTCAATTTCCATTCTGTGAGACAGCTTTTTTCAGACGAAAATACACCGAGACAGCTAGCTGTACATAGCGGTCCATTTCGCCTCATTCATATTGTACGATTGTAATCGCGAAGCGTCGTGTCCGGCCGATAAAATCCGACGAAGACAATAGTCAAGGAAAATGCGTGGAAATAACGCGGTTCGCTATAGGTCGACAACCTTGTTATACGTAGACTGAGTAGTCACGATGAATATCTCTTCACGGACCGCACTCGTCTCTAATGATCATTGTCCGCTTCCCGTTGGGCCGTTACCAATATCCTTATTATCGGTCCAGCGCTTCCCCAGGCGTGACATGATACGCGCGTAACAGAAATTATATCGCCTCGCCAATATTATCATCGCATGCGTGCGCGCTTAATTGCACGCCTGCGAATGCCTGTTCGCAGAACTGCGCGGTGAACTTTATAATTAGCGAAGTATAGTAATCAATGGCTATCGCCCGTGGTTCATATCGCACCGACGCGACACTTTGCGACGCTTTATTGCTCTGTTTGATTTAATCTTGCCGCTATTGAATTATAAGTAACGAGTAACGTAGTCTGAAATATTAAATCGCCACGTGTTTTTGCGCCGGGAAACAATGATTGTTGTCAGTGCACTCGAATCGCGGACTGTCACGTTAGATGCACGGGGTCTAGCTTCCTGAATTATATAGATACGTATTTCTCTCTCCGTAAAAAGAAAATGCTATCGCGTTCGGGCGCAACGGCTATTTCGTGCACGTTCAGGTCGTGTGTTCATTTTTACAGTGAAAAAGATCTCGTTTCGCTTGGATAGCGTTTCACTTGTATTACTGGTACGTTACCGGTCGAATGACCGGAATGACTAGCGGATTATCGTTTAGCTTCCTAAAGCATGCAAATGTTTACATTTATTTATTATTTTGAAAACTTGCCTTGTATACGAGAATCTCACATCTACTCATATTTCTAAAAATAAATCTTGTAAGATGCATGATATATTCACTTGGATAACATTGTAGCAATTTTAATCATCAAAATTTAATGTTTGCACAGACATTCTTTTACATTTTTTACTCGATATATACTTTTTCTTTATTCTTTTTATCAGACGTTGATTAACTCGACATTTAAATGTTAATATTTAATATTTGCGATGATTTTATACAAGTTACACTTGTTCATGCGAAAAGAAGATTTATTCAAGATAAGGGAAGTAAAGAGAGAGAGAAAGACAGAGAGATACGATCGAAAAGAGGATTTTCATAGTCAATGTCCTATTCGTCCTTGGTCCATTCGTTCTTAGCAGCTGAAATCCAATTTTCTGTCTTCCATCGGTATCTCGGTACCTTCGAATTCAGTCTGCGTTTCTCTTTTTTTTCCCCCCCCCCGTCGATTCTTTTCCTTAGAATTCAATTCCGGACCGTTAAACTATTGCTCATTGCGAATCGACGAGCGTTAACCGTTTTCGAAGTGGACTATTTAATTCCGGAACGCAAGTACTTATCAAGTCTTTGTATCTTTCACCATCAGAGATGAGAAATATCTAAAAACATTGTTCAATCGGGCACACTTGTTCAGTTCATCGGTACTATCTCTTATTCAGGATTAAACTTCTACGTTCATGCGTTTAATTTAGAAAGATATCAACATGAATGTACGAAGCACGAATGCCCCATACATATATTAAGTACGGTACTTCAGCTTTTTCTAATCGAGAGACAGTTATTTGTCCTTATCGTGCAGGAAGCTGAAAGCTGACTGCGCATCCGTAAGCGTATTTCTCTCTCTCTTTCTGATACATATGAAATATGAGATGAATCTGAGGTATACAAAGACAAGTTCGTAGCATACGATTGCGGCTTACCATCACGATTGATGTTGTAATCAGTATACCCTACTCAGTTTTTTCAGAACGTATTCACAGTATATACTCTTGAATCATGTCTAACAGAATGGGATGCACTATTCAGGGGCGAGATGCTCGCTCTTATAGGGACACGTATTGAGATTTCTCTTTTCGGTACGCCGTTATCGCTAGCCATACGATAATGGTAATTAATTGGGTTAATAGCGGCTCTTAATTCCAGAGCACGTAGCCGATCGATATTTGCCATTACGGCGTTGAGTGAAATTTTTACATCCGGACCATTCCGCGATAAAAGCAAATATATTCTCTGTTAAAAAGAAAGTTACTCGTTTAATCTCTGCGGAGATTTGACATTAAAGTAGCTTTAATACTTTCGTGCATATCGACTGCTTTTAGCAATATTCTTTAGGATTTGGGTAGAAGCAACAAATGTTTAGCATGATACAAACATATCTAAATTTTTAAATTTTCACTTAAACGAACAGATTATTTAACAATTGTTTGAACTCCATACTTTTCTATTAAATTCAACTTGTACATGGCTACTCGTTTGGTTAAGGTCGTTTATTCTGCTATAAGATTTCTAACATTTTTCAAGGCGCAGGGACTTGTCAAGCTTATCAAGGAAGTCACGAAACGTTGGCTTGAACTAACAGGAAGTTAAGCATGATTGAACGTAGCTCGAGATGAAAGCGTGTCGCGAGATAATATTTGCAAAAAGGGCTTGTGATGCAAGCGATCGGTAATGCGATGAATGCTCCAAATTAACAATTAGAGCGCGGTTGAATTTTGTATTTTCTCCGAACTAGAGAGAATACAGTTTTAACAGTGCTGTCTACATCGTTTCTAGTTAGAAAACGAATGGAATTTTAAAGGGCGATTTCAAAGGCTATTGGCCCGATCGTTGCTCCGACCGACTGTATCTTTCGGTATAATGGGCACTCATTTATAATACACTCGCGAATCCATTGCCATAATTTATATAGGTTCTTACGCTAGATGAAGAAGAGCCCGAGCGATCGAGCTCTCGATTTCGGGGAACAAGGAGAGATCGATCGCGACCCAGTTTACATGTTCCGGCTTGTACGTTCGATCCGTGCGATCCCATACAATCCGGTACACATAACGAGATTGCTATCATCTATCCTTATCCCTATCAGTTGCGCGACGCGATGTACATATGTACACCGAAACATTATCCTTATCCTTACGTCACTCGACGAACGATGAAAAGTTACATTGCAAAAATACAAATTCGCATAAATTTTTCTCGGAGATGATCCTGCGAAAACCCGACGGCACTATGTCGCTGTTGTTGTTATCTTTTGCTTTGATTCGCAACTGTTCCAAACTTTCTGAATCCGCGTGCGAGCGAGCGAACGAAGAAGAGGGAATCGGCACGGAACGGGTCAGAGGCGGAGGACAGAGAGAAATGAAATGACGAACGTAGATGGAATGTGAATTCACTCCGTTCTCGTGTATCGTGCCACCTTTCCCCGCCCGTTTCCGGAAGTTTAAATTTTACGTCGCGCTATACATCACTCACTCGCATGGTCTATTGTTCAGTCTCAGATAATGCAGCGCTATTATCAGCAGTACCATTTATTTTTTTTTTTCTAGCGATAATGAGCACGACGCGATTCAGCTGGCGCATTGTTCGCGGCACTTGAGAACGAAATTATTACTCGGCGCATGTACGCGATATGCAGGTAGTGGGAGGAAAGTACAGTGTATTGCTTTTACCCCTTTCGGTAAAAAATATTGTTAATTATTTTCTACTGACGAAAAGATGAAATCTGAAAAGCAGCGAGCAAGTGCAGAGCTTAATGCACGTTTGCACGAGATACATTACTTCGTTAAACGTTTATTTCATTCCGACAAAACATGTCATTAAACAACATATTGTATTATTTAAAAATATATATATTAACGAATTATATTAAAGCAATTTGATAGTTTAACAATTTAATGCGCAAAACCGATTTCCTGATTAATTATAAAAAGAAAAGGTTAACTTTAGTCGACATGCCACATTACAATGTTTCATTAATATGTTACATTATTAATTCGTAGACAGGGTGCAACGTGCGATACCTCATTTTCCGATCAATATATTAAACTAAATTAAAGCTTAATTGCGAAATTTGAAATTGTGTTCAATTATAACATCATGTGCGCTGGACATTTCGTCGTTTGTGAAATTTTGAATCACGAGATGCATTATTTCTCCGCGTTTTGCAATTTTAACTACAAATATAATGAGAAGTGTAGGAGGGATCATGCATTAATACTAATAAAAAATTCCGTTAAATAATCAGAGTAATATCAATGATGGATGTGCGTCCATTATGTGAGTCGCGAAAGCGCGGCAGACTCATTTGTAATTCCGCTATACACATAATTCACGAGGCAAAGTCACCGTAAATGTGAACGAAAAATTACACTCGCGATTGTTCCTTCGTTGCAGTCATTAATTGATTAAACATTGCGGTTTCGAGCGATATTCCAAATGCCGAAAACACATTGATCCGCGGAATTACGACATATCAAAATCAGATATCGGAACAAAAATATTAACTTCTTTTGTATACGAGAATAGCTCAGAATGAAACGGATATCTCTTTATACTCCATAGCAAATTTAAAGATTGAAATAGCTCTTTGAAGCTAACTTGAGGAGCTTTTCAGCAAGAAACACAAGTCGACACAGGAGTCATTCTGTTTAATATTCAGTGAGAGACAAAGACAGAATGACTTTTGTGTTGATTTGTGTCTCTTGCTGGAAAGCTCCTTTGATTTTGTTGATTGCGTCAGTCACAACCGTATTATCTAATAAGATGAGAGATTGATTATTATTATCTAACACGGTGATCCCGCTTTGATATGTGTTTGCCGCATCACGTGACAATATATGATAATTATACATATGATGATGATATTTATGATGATGCTCAAAGGAGTTGTTTGACCGACTTTATGGCGTATACAATTACAGGGGATGAATAGAACTGCGCGGAATGAGTCACATTAAGGTCGAAAATTCCCCTAAAATCAGAAAATATGATAATCAAGATGAAAATGGAGTGACATTAATGGTAGTTAACCTTGGTTTTTAATTTAAAATTTGATTCATTCTTTAATCTCCATCTTGGTCTTGTACTCAAGGAGACATCTCCAGGGTATCTCCGAAGGTTAGCGAAGAGTAAAGTTAATCTTCTGATTCGTGAAACTTTTATGTTTTTTTTTAATTAGTTCTCTACTCGATTAGATTGCAAAGTTGATTCTCGTGTAGAGGTTTGCACGGCTGATTTCATCGCAAGCGACTTTATGTTGACCTTTACCTTTATCATGCACCTCATCAATTTGCTCACGATTACTCGATGCATATGCAATCGTTGACGAAGGTTAAACACCTCGGCATATTAATAATTACCGGCACTAGTTTATACCGAACAATGTAGTGCTATGCAATTACGTGCTTTCTTACTATTTATAATTTATCGTCACGCATATTGACCTTCCTATAGTATCCTCTTCAAGAAAACATTTAATGATTTATCATTTTCCGTCATTTCCTTGATTGTTTTTTTATGAGTGGTAGAATTTATAATCGCAATTTTATTCATGTCGTTTTTTTTTTACATGGTTTTAAATGGCCACATTAAATGGCGGACAAGTACTATTGTGCGGCAGAATAATATCTGTCCGCATGTCCATACAATTCAAAAACAATTGAACTATTGCGCAATTGCAATTAGAAATACTGAAACTTGAATCTACTGCCTTGAAACTTTCACGTTTTTGGAAAAGGCTCTGAAGGGGGCGGAGATTTGGATTGGACGCAGACAAGTGACTCAAACCGTAAAAAATTCAAGAATTGAGGTTTCTTTCTGTTATAAGGAACGGTTGGAGGCGTTTGCAGAAGATATCCGAACTCAAATCTCCGCCCCTTTCAGAGCTTTTCCAAAAACATGGAAGTTTCAAGGCAGTAGATGCAGGTTTCAGCATTTTCCATTACAATTACGTTCAATTGTTTTGGAAATGTATGGATATGCGAACAGATATTCTTTTGACTGTTATAATATATGTAAATGATACGACCAATAAACAGGTTTCAATTGAACACGGTTATATATATTGTTTTTTATATAACAAAACTTTTACTTTTTCGATATAATATGCATTTGATTGGCTGTATTTATTCTATTCTTTGTTTATTATTCTATTCTTATTTTATTCTTTATTTATTTATTTTATTCGCAATTTCCTCTTTTACTATGTATTGTAGAAAGAAATGATTTATTAGCGAATAGCTATGGAACAGTGACATTTAAAGTTCTCAGTATACAAGAGGTAAAAGTTTAGCGTCAGATAGTCTAATGGCTTAGACGTTCCTACGCATCGATTTTTATCTTTAATTGAGAGAAAACCGTGACCTTTTTATTTCATAAAATGATATTAATTCTTGTTAGCAAATGTCAATAATGTCAGTATTAATATTGAATCGAGTTATTCGAAATCGATGTATTTTTAATGATATATTTTTAAAAACACATTGTTAATTAATATCTGAACGTTTATAAATAACAAGAAAAAGATGAAGGTTAACGCAGAAGATAACTGAAATTGGAATTGAACAGGCAGTGATGAGATCCTGTTGAACCGTGGGCTGAAGAAGTCATGCGCGTGCTTCAGAATCGAGATTCGGATCTTTCCTTGTCGACTTTCTCTCTTCTTTTCTCTTTCTCTTTCACGGAAGTGAATTATGATTTCATACTAAAGGAGATCTTGATTGGTCTCGGCGAACGTGACGAATTGCGGGTATCGGGAGATTTCGAAAAATTGGCTTATCGCAACTTTTCTGGCACGTGATCGCCAGATTGCCATGCCGTCACTAATTCCGTCGTCTCCAACGGATTACTCGTCTCGTCGATCTGATTTATTTTTATATGAATGCACGCCCTCGCCCCCTGTTATCTTCCTCTCGAGATCTCGCAACCAGGGGTCCTTTCTTTCGTCGTCTGCGACGCAATATTTCTCATCGGCCGCGAGTTAGTGTACGCGGTTTATTAGCCGAGGACAATATGTGGCGCTGCGCTGGGGTGGCCTTTTCAACTCCCTCTTCATCTTTCTTATTCTCACGGAATGGAGCCGCGCTTTGTGCTCGAAGGGAGATTTAAACCTTCCCTTCCCTAGAACTCTACGCGCATGCCTCCAGAACGTGCTCATGCGTTGGTATTGGTGCAATCTCTTAAGCATCCCTACCGATTCCACGGGCCTGCCTGTCGAGTCTACCAGACCTCTCGGTGGTCTGGGAATTTCTCAGACCGGTGTTGTAATCGCCACACGTTGAGAGAAAGAGAGAGAGAGAGAGAGAGAGAGAGAAAGAGAGAGAGGACAGGATAAAACGTTACGTGCTTTTATGTTATTAGCTAGAATATAATTCGTTTTTTTGCACGACGTCCTAATTGCGCGGAGAAAGGTTACTTGTAAATACCAGTTTCAGCGGCAGGTCGTGCAATTTCCCGGTTACCTGATTGGTTTTATGATGTATAGGACGCAGTAAACTCATAAATTAGAACCTACAATCGCTAGAAAGCTAACCAATCGGTAATTCAGTAATGTTTTTACTGCTTTTGCGGTGTTAAGATTATGATTCTGGGAACAGGTATTAACAGAAGTGTGCGATTTTTCCGGTTTGATTACAACATATTAATCGGTAGATTGAAACGCTGATAAATCGTTATTTGAAAGTTAATAATATTTTTATTATCTCTCTATAACCACATTCTTGGAAAAAAGTCGTTAGAAATCCATACAGTTATAGCAGATTATTTATGAAATAATACGTAAAATAAAAGCATTCTCGAAAGAGGATGAACAGAAAGAGATCACGTCAAGTGTTGCGTCAAGACACGCTCGACATTGCATGCATTTTGCCGCGTGTTACCATTAAATCAGCGAATTGTCCCATTAACTGAAAAGTGTAAGACACAATATGTCGGTTTACGAGAAGATTACACAGAATTGGCGCGTCGCGATGCGTCGGTGACGCGCGACAATAAAGTTTTATGCGGCGGAAGTCATTAAATCGAAAGCGCGCCCGCCCCCTTCCGCTTCCACCCTGCTGCGTCGTCTCTTTTCTCTCTCTCTTGTCGCCCCTAAATCCGCGCTATCGTAAAACTGACGCGGATAATTACAAGTTCCGGGCGTAGTTAGCGCGTAAATGGGACCAGGCGCCCGGCTACCCGGGAAGTTGCGAACTTCGCTCGCGTAACACATTCCGGGCGGGGTCTCTTCGGGCGCAAAAATGTAGTTTGTACTTTTTTTTTTTTTTCGCCGA
>QKQZ01052332.1:0-18311 GCA_003595255.1 Solenopsis fugax
AGGTGAGTCCCGCGACCGCGCGATCGCGGGACTCACCTCTCGCCTTCCCACGCCTTCCCTCTCGAGTTCGGCGAGTTTGCCCATAGTTTGCCAGTTGCGCGCGAAATTTGCGTTACACGTGTAACGAGCAGTGACCACGCCGAGTTGCGAGATTGGGAATTTTAATCGGACCAGAAAAAAACGAAGGTGTGGGGGTGGACCGGGAGGGGGGGAGGAAGGTCCGACGTTTGCTCACGCGTTTTCGTGTCGATTCGTTACGGTACGAAATTTCACTGTCTTTGTCTATGAATAACAAAAAATAGACGGCACTTTTCCGCTTTTACGTCCCGGAAGCAGGAAGACGTAGTTTTCCAAAATTCTACGTTCTTGGCTATTGTTTTCTTTCATAACGGGACTCATAACTTACTGAACTGAGAAAATTAATGTTTGACAAATTTTTTAATGCCAAATACGTATAAAAATCATTTCTTATCGTTTTTTTATTATATTGTGAACTATGTATTAATTGTATTTAGATTTCTAAAACATCTAATAATTAATATGTAACTAATTTGTGTTTAAAAAATTAGACGTTCTTAGAGTGTAACATTAATACATAAATGTACAAAAATCAGATTCCCTTCCGTTCTATTTTGTATTAAGTAAATTATGAAATATCAGAAGAATAATATTTCATAATTTGTATAATAAATACATTAATTTGATAAAATATAATAACATATTTGTTTTATGATGACAGGAGAACGTCCATATCTATGTGATTATCCTGGATGTACAAAGGCTTTCACTCAATCGGGACAACTGAAGACTCATCAACGATTGCATACAGGAGAGAAGCCATTTTTGTGCACCGAACCAGGTTGTGAAACAAGATTTACTCATGCCAATAGACATTGCCCCGATCATCCTTATGCCAATCTCACAAGATCAGATGACTTTGTATTAAAACCAGTGTCGGAGAACACAGAATTGCCATACGATGTAAGTCGATGGCTGGAGCGTTACAAGATGTCTAGGGAACGAGAAGATCGAACTCCGACTGGAAAGAACGAACGAAAAAAGAAGACTTGGAAGAATACCGAAAATCATAAGAGAATAAAATCTAGAAAGGGCCTCATGATGGATATTGCTGGGGAGCAAGAAAATCTCGATCGCAATCCTTCGAATCAACGGTTGCATTACGGAGATAATCAGGATAGTCAGGAGGAGAGCCAGGATGAGGATCCAGCAGAACCATGCTGCGCAGTACTACAAACATCTGAGGATGAGGAAGCGTCGAGCGCCAAGTTAACAATCACCTCGCTGAGAAGACCCTTGGACAGACTACAACCAAAGAAACGATGGCTAAGAAATTGCTTGGACCAACAACTAGATCTAAATGAGGATATTCGGTCTAACAATGTAACGACTATACGCAAAATTGACGAGAAACAAATTCTGAGCGAATCTACAGAATCAGAGCTTCATTGGTACACGACATTCTTGGACAATTCCATCACCGAGAGTAGTACACCTATATCGAATCTAGACAACAAATTAGAAACTCCAAATATACAATTGGAGTCTTCATATGGCGCTTCTCAAATGTGTTGCATGATGAATCACAACAACGAATCTTCAAGAGTAACTGAAGAAAATGTATATGAGATTGTGCATCCTCTAAACCAACCACAGTGGGATTCGTTAAATAGCTTATCAAATAATCAGGGTATTTTTAACAGTAGTATTAACGAATCCGCTGTAAAAATTCAAGAACTTGAATCTGCATGTTCGCATTTTGATTACACGGAGCAGCACATTCATACAGATACAACGAATCAGAATTTGCTAGCCACCTCCCATATCAGCGAAAATGAAACTAGACCGACAGTTCTGATGTTGGCTGGTAGTTCCAATAGCAACAAAGAAATTATCTCGAAACCACCTGCGATAGATTCTATAAAAACGGAAACGAAAGTAGTTGTTAAACAGGAGGACAATATAAGCATAGTTAAATTACCGGTACAAGAAGACAATAAGAAATGGCAGGGTGCTTTGGCATTAATGGAACTGGCCAAAACGCAAGAAGAAGCGAGTTTAGCATGTCTTAAGCACAATGTAAGGGACGAATGTTCCGCGGCTTCAGAACTATTATAGCCACTTACAGACTGTGATTACAGGTTATTATAACTTTGTTATTTTTATATGCGAGAAGAAAATCGAATAAAAGCTGTACACTCATGTAACACAGTCCATTTATCAGTATAAAAATGTAAAAGCAGCCTCTTGTTGTGAAACACATCTGTTTTCTTTCTTTATTATAAAATTTTTACTATTATTATTCTTATGTGATGAATTGTGTTTGTTCTAATTCTGATAGCTTTCTGAATTTTTTAATTTCATGTATTAATTATTATATATACTTATACATATAAAGAAGGGTAACTATTTTACTGTTACAATCAATCTTCTTCCACGTTCAGAAAAAAGCAAATGTGTCTCATAAGATTAAAGCGAGAATCTTATTATTTTTATTGCATAATAATCGTTTTTCACACATTAAATCGATTTAAGAGAGTATTGTAATTAAGTTTGTTTTGTTTTGTTAGCGCAAAACCGCGGAATTGTATAACATGCATGTAAGCACGTGTATTTACATGTTTATTTTTTTGCTCCACAGTTTATTGTTATTATACTGTAGTAAAGACTTGTGTGATACTTATCTTAAGAACAATAAATACGAAAATAAAAAATAAAAGTGTCAATTGAATTTATAAAATATTTAATTGGAACAAAATCAATGGCTATTTATAAAGTATAATAAAAAATTAAAATCCCAAATTTTCATCCATTCGAAATAATTTACAAGTATGTAAAACACCAGCAATCCTCTGTTACATAATAATACACTAAGATGTATCTGAATATTTATAAAATCCGATTTTATTAAAAATAATTATTTCATCATGTTATGGAATATACACGCAATATTGTCTTGTTATTCTACAAAATTTTGAATAATGTAACTGATTTTCATAATTATTAATAATGTTTTCACGACGGTTTTTCCTTTTGAGACCTTCTAAGACTCGATCTTGTCCGTGTGTGTACATCATGATCTTCATTATTTACAAGTAATTTAGAACATTTATTTTGTGCCTTTTTATGTTCATTCGTTAATAACGTGTCCGTCTTTTCTATATACCCTTTCACTGATTTGGTTTTAAAAAATTTTTTTTCGTTATGTACATCTGGAATCTTTTGATCTTGTGGTTTATCAACTTTAATTTCCGGAATCTTCTGATCTTGTAATTTATCAACTTTTTTAGGTTTTGTAAACGTAGAAGAATCGATATTGTCATTTATCTTTTCCTTTATTGCCATGTCTTTCAATAACTCTATGGCCTGATTTATATTCCTATTGTAATCAGCGACTGTCAACTGTTTCGTATCTTTAACACTTTTTCTCCTTGTCTTTGAATTAATTTTGAGACTTTCTACATTTTGTATTAATTTATCGATATTTTCCCTCGTGGCAGGTAAATCTGATTTGTCTATCAAGTTCATCAAGGTTTTCGATATATCTGGAACTACAGACGTCACTTGAATCATAATATCCCTTATCGATTTCCTTTGCGTACTGCTTCTATCTTCATTCACATTTTCTGATTTTCGTGTTTCTTTCGACACAGAATCTTCTATATTTAAACTAGCTAGATCATCTACTAAATCTTCTTCCAAAATTTTTCTTTTTACTAAATTTGTACGTGATTTGATTTTTCTATTAGAATATGTGGCTACTGGTGATGGTCGTGGTGGTGATGATAAATCATTATCTTCATCGCTCCAAATCGTATCAACTTTAGTTATCTTCAAAGTTACTGGACTCTTCTTACGTCGAGGTGAAAGAGGTTTCCTGGTACGACGATTCTGAGCGACTGGCGTGACGCAAACGTTTGACTCAAGTGAGATTTTTGCATGATCACTTATATCAATGTCATGTGGTTGTGGAACCGTAAACTCTGCAATAGAAATTATTACAAATATAAAGATTTTGTCTGAAATTTCAAAAAAAGAAAGTTATAAGAAAGTTAGATACTACATACTTGAACAGTCTAAAGATTCTAATATCGGTTGGAATTCATTATCAAGCGCTAATTCCTTCGCCATTATATAAACAGGATGTCCCTCTAATTTATACTTGCAGCACATATTCATTGCTAAATTGGTAATATCGAGTATATCTTCTTGCCTCGACATTATCTTTGTTTTTAGAAAGTAACAGAAATCAATCAATAGCTGTACGTAATCGGTGATATAGAAACGAATTTGCCAAGAGAACCGCTTCACACCGATTTCATCAGACCAATTCTCAGGCAAAACTGATTTCTTCTCTTCGAATAGTCTTCGCCTAATTTCAAAAGCGCCATGGAAGTGATCGAGCGCTGCTGTAGTGTGATTTTGCAAGGCATATAGCTGCGCTCTGATATAAGTGGTAGTAAATACCAAGTACTGATACGAAATGTTGCCGCACTTATAGCAATCGCAATTTGTATGCAATGTAAATTTCGGCAAGTCGAAAACTTTCTTGCCGAGCACTGGGGAAGCATCATACTGCGGCATATCTCTAACGGGATCTATTAACTTTGTAGGAGTTACCGCGAGATTAGCTGAGAATGTTTCAACAGGTTTTGACTCCATCGACAACTGGAATGTCTCAATGTTTAACATGTGCTCGAGGTCTTGCAGCTTTACTTCGCAATCATCCAGTTGTAAACGCGACAGATCAATATAACACAGCGACTTCAATAGTTCGGCGGCACGCAGCATCGCGTTCAAACTCTGTGCTGACTTTAAAAGTCGCACTAAGTCTGAACTGATACCACGAAAAGACAATAGATTGTTTATTCTTATGGACAAATTAACTCCCATAATGAAAAGTACATCGTAACTGAAAAGGTATGTCGCTTGATTTGTCCCTGGAAAAAAAAACTTTGTAAGTAGTCGAGTAATGTTACATGTATATACAATTGGGATAGTTTTATAGGATTAAATATATTAGAAATGTAAATGATTTCATCAATTATAATTACATTTTTTCGTCAGTAGATCTTGGTTTATGCTTCTCACTGCATACAAACTTTCCACAAGATACCAACCATAATCCTCATGTTGTACATCATCTTTATAAAAATGACTGTTGCGTATGATAACATCTAAACTTAATAGATATACGGATTTATTAGCAAAATATGAAATTCTTGAAAGGCTTCTAGCTTCAGTAAGTAATTGCTTAGCATCATCATACTAAAAAATCAAACAGAAAATTTTATATATGTACTATATATAGATAAAGTATTTGCTTTTATTAAATTATTTTCTTACCTTTCCACATTCAAAATAAAGATCTGCTAAACTTATCCAAAAGATAGCAATGGCATCAATTATATTTTTGTCCTCAGAATTTCTTTGCTTTATGATTTGTTTCTTAGCAGTAGTAATCCAATCGTTATTGATTTGTCTTAATGATATACAACGACTTGTAACTGTAACAGGATTTATTTATTATTAGCATATCCATAGATATATATATTCTTCTCTTGATTATTATAAAATGATTTAACATACTATAAATAATTGCATGATCATTCATTTCTGATGCTAACTTATATGCCAATGTCCATATTTCAGCTTCGCAGTCTTCATACCGATATAATCGGGCATATTCACCAGCCGTTATTAGCATGCGAAGTATAAGATCAGATTCCCAATTCTTCACAATTTCTTTCTATAGACAATGAAATATGTTTATATAACTGAATTGCAAAATTTTAATAATAGCTTAAATACTTTAGAATAACTTACAAAATAGCATTTAAATAGTTGTTTCCACTTCTTCAAAGATTTTTGTAGACACAACATAAGATTAGTATCCTTCTTAACGTTTATCATAGTATAAGCGGAAACTACATTTGGAGATTTGGTTTCAGCTAGTTCTCGTAACTTAGGAGCGCATAAAGCAAATTTTGTATTTTCCATTTCTATGTGAGTTTGTTTACTCATTATATGCAATTCCTCCGCAAACGTAAAAAGACTCAAGTTAGCTTCCAAGCATAGAACAGCTACAGAATTCGACTTATCTTGCTTCAAATCATGTATAGCTTGCTCATGATATTTCAGAATAGAGCTGTCATATTTAAAACCCAAGAAATAATACCCTAATAATTGCACCGTGTGTGCATATTTATTACTAGATTGTAGCTTCCGAAGCTTCTCTAGAACTGTTGCCACACCATTTGTAAATGCAATCTGTTCTTCCAGTAAATTTCTTGCTTCACGTAAACACAACTCAGTCAAATCATACTTAGAAGTATCAATTGAAAATCCCAGTTCGTTCTTTATTTTGTCTTTATCATTTGTCAAGCACTCCAGTATAGTGAAATTTGCAACTTCTTCAGGAGCATTCTTTTTAATATTTGTCCATGTATAAAAAGCTTTTGTGTTTGACTGATTATAAGTTAATAAGGCATTCAATGCGCATACAGTCATAGCTTCTCTGTACATATTATTATTGTAATGCACGACACTTAATCTGTACAACGCAAGAGAAATAATATTTTCAAGGTATTTAGAGTTATCGAAACATATAAAGTTTGATTCAATTCCTTCGAGTTGAAAAATGCAGGTACATAAAAAGGAGTACACACGAACGCTTTCATCATATACATGTTCCGACAGTAGGCCTACATTATAAATTAAATTACGACAAACAAGCCACGATTTTTCCCAGCGCTTACATTCACATTCTTCTATTTCACGAATAATCGATTTGACGTTTTGCTCTAAAATTTTTCTCGCAAGAGCACCCACTTTCGCTGGTAAAGTTTTCATGGGAAATTTACTTACTAAACTGATGCATCTACATTTCATTGCTATAGCATTGTATAAATCTTTCTTAACTACGCACCATTTGTTCTGGCACCAATTACATTTGAGCGATACTTGTTTAACGTAAAATTTATCTGTATTTAAATGTATGAATAAATTCATTAGTTCTAGTAAGACGTCAGTATCAAGTAAACGATCAAGCATATGTTGTTTATCAGTTTCTATACACTTGTCCCAATATATAAATATGAGCTCAACTATTTGTCCAATGTTAAGTGCATTCCACATAAGACCTCCTGCATATCCATACTTCTGAGCAATGTTCAAATTACAACTAATAATATTTTGTATACTTTTGGCACTGTTGCTGACAAGATTCTCCTTTGGCACTAAAAGAGTTGTACACAAGCTTTGAAATTGTCGAAAGCATTGGTAGCATTCGTTATCTTTTGCTAGGATAGTCTCAAAACTATTAAATAACTCATCTAACGTTTTTACTGCAGATTCCATGCCAGTTGTATTAATGGTCCTACATATTACATGACATATGATTTTCAGTATATGGCAATATATTATGTATTTCTTATTCTTATCTAAATACAACTGCACTCCCGATAAATATTCCAATGTATATTTACAAAAATCATCAAAATATCTCTTGTCCTTATCAATTGCTGCTAATCTATCTAAATGTATGCTTATGCCCTTAATCAAATGCTTCGTATAACTTTTATATGCTATCTGTATCATTTTCATTTCACCCTTTATGACACTTTTTAGCTTACTATAATTTTCTGTATTTAAAGATTTGTTTGTAAGAGTAAAATATATATTGTTAACTGAAACACTCCATAAGGATAATACTTTTATCAGAAGATCCATAGTGTCGCCTTCGGGATTATATAAATTACCAGGTTGCAAGTAACAACAGATCTCCGCTGCGTCGTCGTGTAAATCAAAAGTGATTAAACACTGAACAATTTTAAATAGGGCTTTGACAAAGTTGTTGTTATGTTGCACCTCAATCAATAATGAACAAAGCAATTTAGCTAATTTAGCAATATCTTTCCCAGTCTCACAATTTTGTTTGTTACATTTTTCTGCCACGCGACATAAGCATATTAGCAATCTATATATACTGTCGTTCAGTTTACTGTCAGGTTGCACCTGGATGCTCATCTGAAAAAATGTTAACAGTGAGATTGTGTTAATAAATACAAGAAAATAAAAATATATATTAAAAAAATATTAGTATTAAGATCTTGCTATGATCGCTCATTGGCTTCCTTCAGATTTCAATTAATATATTACACAAGGATATTACTTTAAGTGAGCGTACCTGAATATCCTCCCACACATCTTGCAGTTTCTCCGACTGTATCAATTCTGTCCACCTTTCAATTTTTACCTGCATTTCGCCCATTTTTTGGAACGTAAAATCATCAGCTTCACTAAAATCTTGCGTATTACACCGGTAGTTTTTCGTGAAGTTTCGAGCGTCGCAATTCTCTAATTTTCGATCACATTTGATGCTGTTATCACGCAACATCAACAAGAAACCGTTTCGCCAGGAGTGATTTTAAATCTGTGATGTGCGCGACGTAAACACAGTGATCCTTTCGCGGGTATATTCTACGGTGCAGTTAATCTAAACCAATAGGGAAATGGACATAAGAATGACTTTAATCAAATTTGAATTAACTTGATCGATGATTAATCCGAGCGGCAAAATTTCTAATTATATAATTCATTATCCTTAATTTAATTTTTTTCTCACGTTTTAAATAAGAAATTAATAATATTGTTCATTTTTTTCTAAAATATTATTCGAAGTATATTGTCGTTTCAGATGCAGAAAGTGCTAGGGAGTGTAATTAAAAGAGACATTATTGCGTTCAGAAACTCATTTAGGAAGGATATGTTTCTGTAGTTGCAGTCCACTTGGCGCTTTGAAGCACTTTTTGATTCGTCTATTAATGAAATATTTTGTTCTGATTGGTCAATCAAATGCTTCGAAGTTTTTGTAGCATCAAGTGCTCCAGACACCTAACCACAACGTTTCTTTAAATTGTAACCTAAACTTTTTGAGACCTCGATTTTGCACATTATTCTCCAAAGCTATTTGTCTGCCGAGAAGTAAATTTCTTCCCAGAATATATCCGTGATAATTTGAGCAATATCTAAACATGTATTCTATATGTAAAAGTACTCATCCTGCGACGGGAGTCGAACACGCGATTACGTGCCACTTTTTCAACCGCACCGAGAAATGCCTCGTTGTCGCCGGCGCGAATGTTATACGGGTGTTTCGCCTAATTCCCGATGTCGACATGACAAGAAGGGAGAAATATACAGGTAACATTCAATTTTAATTCCTCGTACACACTTTATTCGAATATACAAGGTAGAAATACATATATTCTTCTCTTGCAGAAATACGTCCTCCTAAAATGAAATTGGAGTGTTTGGCACAGTACACGTTACATGGAAATATTATGTCCATGCAGGCCGTTCATCTTATTGGATCACAAAGGGATTCTTTGCTGCTCAGCTTTCGAGATGCAAAACTGTCTGTTGTCGAGTATGATCAGGATATTCATGACCTGAGGACTGTATCATTGCATTACTTTGAAGAAGAAGAGATAAAGGTTGCAATTTATATAGGAAAGAGCTATAAACTTCTTATTCTATTGTGGGGAACAGTTTTCTTTTTAAAGCTATTATAATTTGGAAGTTTTCTATTCTTTATGAAATAATGCAATATTGCAATGTTTATTTTTAATCATATTGAGATTAAATTTGTTTTAGATACTTAATTTTTATTATAATATTTTTTTATTTAAAAACTAATGTCATACATGGGATGACAATTTTAGGAATTAAACCTGTATCTTTTGCTTGATAAGTAACTTCTTGAATACTAAGCTATCCATTATCCTAATTTTTATTCTTGACAATGTATCTTCGAGTTATATCTCATTTAAATAGGATGGCTGGACGAATCATCATCATATACCAATAGTAAGAGTGGATCCTGAGGGCAGATGCGCAGTAATGTTGATATTTGGAAGAAAACTGGTTGTGCTACCCTTTCGTAAGGATCCCAGCCTTGATGATGGTGACTTACTTGACACTGCGAAATTGACATCTTCCAATAAGACTCCAATATTATCCTCATACATGATAGTATTAAAATCATTGGAAGAAAAGATGGATAATGTAATAGACTTACAATTTCTGCATGGATATTATGAGCCTACATTATTAATTTTATACGAACCAGTAAGAACATTTGCAGGGTAAGACTGAGTTTTATATTTACCAAATAAAATATAGATAAAAGAAATTGTATGTTTATCAATCATGGACTATTATGTTTATACAGACGTATTGCAGTAAGGCAAGATACTTGTGCAATGGTTGCCATATCACTGAATATTCAGCAAAGGGTCCATCCTATTATTTGGTCTGTCTCCAATTTACCATTTGATTGTTATCAAGCTGTACCTGTAAAAAAACCACTGGGTGGCACCCTAATAATGGCATTTAACTCGCTCATTTATTTGAATCAAAGCATACCACCTTATGGAGTATCACTTAATAGTTTAGCAGACACAAGTACAAATTTCCCATTAAGTAAGTGGAATTTCTAGTAGTATTATATATGTATAATTTGTGATCATGTATTAATTATTCATGTACTTATTACTTTTTTATCTTGGCAGAGCCGCAAGAAGGAGTAAAGATGAGTTTGGAAGGAGCCCAAGTAGCATTTATATCTGCAGATCGTTTAGTTATCTCTTTGAAAAGTGGAGAGCTTTACGTTTTGTCTCTTTTTGCCGACAGTATGCGATCTGTGCGTGGATTTCACTTTGACAAGGCTGCTGCTAGTGTGTTGACATCATGTGTTAGTAGTTTTATATTTGATTTTTAATGTATATATGTATGCAGATATCTATCTTTTCGGCAACACGTATGCTCTTATGTACTTATTATATTTTAGGTATGTATGTGTGAAGATAATTATCTTTTCCTCGGCTCTCGACTTGGTAATTCCTTACTGTTAAGATTCACGGAGAAGGAGCCGGAAACTTTAAAAAATCTGAATGATGGTGAGATTACCATTGAAGAAAATGAGAGTGAGGAAACTCCAGCTAAGAAGGCGAAACAGGACTTTCTTGGTGATTGGATGGCATCGGATGTATTGGATATTAAAGATCCAGAAGAGTTGGAAGTATATGGTAGCGAAACTCATACATCCATTCAGATCACTTCATATATTTTTGAGGTATCAGCAGTTATTCTACATGATGTTATTGATTAATTTCCTGTTTTCATTTGTTTATTTCATTCTTTATTTGTAAATTAATTTTTTATTTATAGGTGTGTGATAGCTTATTGAACATTGGACCATGTGGAAATATTTCCATGGGAGAACCAGCCTTCCTATCGGAAGAATTTTTACAGAATCAAGACCCTGATGTAGAACTCGTGACGACATCTGGATATGGAAAGAACGGTGCACTTTGCGTACTGCAACGTTCTATACGTCCTCAGGTAATTAAAATTCACAAATTATATAGAATTTTTCACAATTTTAAATAATTGCCAAATAAAATTAAATTTATATTATACAATGTTTATCTTTTTTTAAATTTCTTGAATATTTAATTTAGATAAAACTAATAATTTTAATTGGGAGAGAAACTTGATTGGTATAGAATTTACACATCATATATACATTTTTAGAAAAGAATAATTCTAAATTAATCAGAAAATTCATAATTATCTATTATTAAAATTAAATTTGCGAATTATAGGACACCATATTTAAGAAAATATAACTGTATTTTAATAAATCTTTTTAATAAAAATAGGTTGTAACAACATTTGAATTGCCTGGCTGTGAAGACATGTGGACTGTCATTGGCACATTAAATAACGATGAAATAAAGACTGAAGCAGAGGGTTCCCATGCTTTCTTGATATTGAGTCAAGAAGATTCAACCATGGTATAATAATACTTTTAATACAACATTTAAATGTCGCTTTAAGTATTCGATATGTATTATATAGATTAATACTCTTGATTTATAATTTATTCATAGATTCTGCAAACCGGTCAAGAGATTAATGAAGTAGACCAGAGTGGATTCAGTACACAAGGGAGTACAGTATTTGCTGGTAATCTTGGTGCTAACCGATATATTGTGCAAGTTACTCAAATGGGAGTTCGTCTTTTGCAAGGCATTGAACAAGTATGTACATTAAATATTTATATTAGATCGATTTTATCAATTAGTGAAAATAAAATATGATATTTTCAAAATATATTATTTTTCGTCGAGAGATTTATATATTTCTTCATTAATTTAATTGCCAAATAAATTATATCATTCATATTTTAATACAATACTAATGTTTATTATGTTTATTATTAATTACAGATCCAACATATGCCTATAGATCTTGGCTGCCCAATTGTACATGCAAGTTGTGCCGATCCATACGTAACATTATTATCAGAAGATGGACAAGTGATGTTATTGACACTTAGAGAAGTAAGAGGCACTGCAAGATTGCATGCTCAAACCGCCAATCTACTATTTGTAAGTTTATTAATTTTATAATTAATAATACATGAATGATACATGAAATATTCTTAAAATCTATACATATTTATATATGTATGTTTAGCGCCCTCAGATAGAAGCATTGTGCGCTTATAGAGACGTAAGTGGAATTTTTACAACGCAATTACCTGAGAGTGCAGACGACGAGCAGACTGAAGAGGAATACAATGTAGAGGAACCATCTGTACTTAGCAACATTGACAATGAAGATGATCTGTTGTACGGTGATGCCCCAGCATTCCAAATGCCTGCACCATCATATCCGAAAACATCAGATGGCACTACTAAGAAACTACCTTGGTAAAATTGTGGTTTAGCTATTCATTACACAGTATATTTTCTAAAATGTTTAACCGAACTTTATCATTATATTTTATTACTTACTTTTTTTAAATTAAATTAAAATATTAAGAGACCGAAAAAATTTGGCTAAGTATTTTTTAAGTACATCTTATATATATTTGATCTCTAATGACTCTCAAAGAATTAAAAGGATCAACATACATTTTTGGGACATGTTTTTTTATAGGTGGCAAAGGCATTTACAAGAAATTAAGTCCACGTACTGGTTACTTGTATATAGAGATAGCGGAACGTTAGAAATTTACTCTTTACCTGATTTACGATTATCTTATCTTATTCGTAATTTCGGCTATGGCCAGTACGTGTTGCACGATAGTATGGAATCCACAACTTTGCAATCAACGCCGATCAATGAGATTCCCCATCCTGATATGCAGGTAATTTGTCTACAAATGTGATTGTTGTATTTAGAAATATCGTATGTATTATTGTATTACACTATCAAAAAAATCTTGTTTAAAAAAAAATTATTTTTATAGGTTCGTGAAATTTTGATGGTTGCTCTAGGACACCATGGAAACCGGCCGATGCTCTTAGTACGTCTCGATTCGGAATTACAAATCTATCAAGCTTACCGGTATCCAAAAGGATATCTAAAATTGAGATTTAAGAAATTGGACCATGGAATAATTCCAGGACGTTTAAGGTTCGAGTATTTTTTATATATAATTATTATTATATTAGATAACATATTAAAGTAATAAGTATTGTAAATAATAATTATTTCTACGAAAATGGAGTTTGCGATTTCCAAACGTTTTTTCACTTAATTATGATTTTTAACTGAATTTCCTCCGTAGTCCAAGACCCAAGGAAGAAGACGTCCCAAGAAACGCAAGCGACACTCGCATCTGCGTGATGCGTTATTTCAGCAACATCGCTGGGTATAACGGAGTATTTATTTGTAGCGATTATCCACATTGGATATTTTTGACCGGACGCGGTGAATTACGCACGCATCCAATGGGCATTGATGGCTCCGTCACATCTTTCGCTGCCTTTAACAATATTAATTGTCCTCAAGGTTTCCTGTACTTTAATAGAAAGGTACAGTGTTGTTTTTCAGTATATTTTATAATAAGATATATAAAAACTAACATACAAATGTTATATTTTTTAGGAAGAGCTACGGATATGTGTTTTACCGACACATTTATCGTACGATGCTCCATGGCCAGTTAGGAAAGTCCCTTTGCGATGCACCCCACATTTCGTTACATATCATCTTGAAAGCAAAACCTACTGCGTTATAACAAGCACAGCTGAACCTCTGAAAAGTTACTACAGATTTAATGGCGAAGACAAGGTATCAGTAAAATATTTTATCTCTTTTTAATCATTTTTCGAGAATATTTATCAATATCTATTTATTAAATAGCTTGAAGACTATACTAAAAAATAATATTGATTTTTAATTTGAATTTTTTAATTAGGAATTTACAGAAGAGGAACGTCCAGACAGATTTCTTTATCCGTCTCAAGAACAGTTTTCCATTGTATTGTTTTCTCCAGTTTCATGGGAAACTATTCCAAATACAAAAATCGAACTGGACCAATGGGAACATGTCACTTGCTTAAAGAATGTATCTTTGGCTTACGAAGGAACGAGATCTGGTTTGAAAGGTTACATAGTGTTAGGAACAAATTATAATTACGGCGAAGATATCACAAGCAGAGGACGAGTGAGTTCTATATTTATTTTGAAAACACATTTTCAAACTTTATCAATTAATAATATTGTTTTTAAATTTTTAGATTCTTATATTTGACATAATTGAAGTAGTACCTGAGCCTGGGCAGCCATTGACTAAAAATAGATTTAAACAGATTTATGCAAAAGAACAAAAGGGACCTATAACTGCTATAACACAAGTATCTGGATTTTTAGTCTCGGCTGTTGGACAAAAGGTATTTTCTCTTGATTTATTTCTACAACAATTGTATCTATTGTAAATGATATTAAAAATTCTTTCAAAATGTATTGCAGATATATATTTGGCAGTTAAAAGATAATGATCTTGTTGGAGTTGCTTTTATCGATACTCAGATCTACATCCATCAAATGCTAAGTATTAAAAGTCTTATTCTGATAGCTGACGTCTACAAATCCATTAGTTTGCTAAGATTTCAGGAAGAATATAGGACACTCTCTCTTGTCAGCAGAGTGAGTATGACATTAATTTTGGATGTATATAGATTATATATTTAAAATTATATATATAATGTATTAGATATAATTTAATATAATTTTAACTATATATTATATGTATAAATTGCATATTTATGAATGCACTTAAAACATATAATTTCTTCTGTTACAGGATTTTAGACCTGCGGAAGTGTACACAATAGAATATTTAATTGACAATACAAATTTGGGTTTTATTGTGGCTGACGGAGAAAGCAATTTAGCTTTATTTATGTATCAACCAGAGTCCCGAGAAAGTCTGGGAGGTCAAAAACTAATTAGAAAGGCAGATTTTCATCTAGGGCAAAAAGTAAACACTTTCTTTCGTATTAGATGCAGAGTTACTGATCCTGCAAATGATAAGAAACAGTTTTCTGGTGCTGATAAAAGACACGTTACCATGTATGGTAAGTAAAAAGATATCTTTTAAGAATAACGCAAAAGGCATATTTTAACTTTGAATGAAATATTCTTTAAATATTTGTGTTTTATGCGAATATATCTCTTTTTACATTTTAGCGTCGTTGGACGGTAGCCTCGGTTACATTCTACCGGTACCGGAAAAAACATATCGGAGATTACTTATGTTACAAAACGTACTAGTTACGCATATCTGTCATATCGCAGGCTTGAATCCGAAATCTTATCGGCAAGTTACAATTTATTTTACACACACACACACACACACACACACACACACACACACACACACACACACACACGCACGCACGCACGCACGCACGCACACACACGCACGCGCGCGCACGCACACACACACACACACACACACACACACACACACACACACACACATACAGATACTAATTACTTATTAATTTATTTAGTAATAGAATATTATTAACACAAAATATTTTCTTTCATTTAGCACGTACAAGAGTTACATACGAAATCAAGGAAATCCTGCAAGAGGCATCATTGATGGTGATTTGGTTTGGCGTTACCTTTTCTTACCCAACAATGAGAAAGCTGATTTGGCTAAAAAAATTGGGACACGTGTTCAAGAAATCATCGAAGATATTATTGAGATTGATCGTCAAACGGCTCATTTTTAATTGCAATTGTATTATATTTATATTTATTATTATGTCAATTATTTTTATATTGAAAATAGCTATAAGATGTAAATTTTGCCTGTAGCATTCTGAGGTGCTAAATACATACAACAGTATGTACATCCTGAAATTATCACAACATATTTTGCAATTGTTTAATTCATGTATCATGTCATATTATTGCTGATTGAACCTAAATTTATTGCACTTTAATCCTAAACAATAACGGAAAGGTATGTAATTTATTATATTTTATAAAAAATAATAGTGTTTTATGATAATTTTTTGCCACACAAGCTAACAAATTTATGCATAATAATTAAACTAATAGAAATATTGTTTGCGTTATTGTGACGACACATCTTCTCAAATGCATCAATCATTTATATCGCCTAGAAAAAGTATCATCGAAAAACGATTATCTTTACGAAGAGAAACTCTTAAATGTACGTACTAGTCAATGATTTTGTAATTAATATGTACAGATGTAAAATAAAGTTTTTAAATTTTTTAAACAAATGTACCATTCGTGCGAAGATAATTACATGAAAAAGCTCTGTTATAGAGTAAAAATCCTCTGAGGTTACACAGTTTCATATTACTTATTGATCAAACAATTCATGAAAATTTTCATATTAGTCGAGTTGAAACCCTTGAAAAAATCGTTTCTCTCTATTTTTCATATTTCTTCAGAAAAATTATAAGTTAGATTATCTGAATTATTAGTAAGTATTAATTTTTAAATCAATTTAATAATCAGTATTTAATACAATTTGTGTTATACACAAATGTTGCTTAGTGCCTATTGTTGAACCGTCATTATTAGAGAGAAGACTTTACGAAGCATTTGATGTATTTGATAATGCAAGGAGTGGAGAGGTAGATGTTAGAGATTTGGGAACTATAATTAGAGCATTAGGTAATATTTATAATATAAAAATTATAATTTAAAATTATAATAATTTTATATATTTTCTATACAGCACACACGATTAAAGTTTTTCTTATATTATCTAATAGGATGTGTCATCACAGAAGCAGAGTTACAAGAAATACAAGTAGAAGTTGAAGATGTCGAAAATAATTGCGTGCCATTAAACAGATTTGTAGAGTACATGAGCAAAGCGATTAACGAACGCAAGTACGTTCAAGTAAAATTTTTTGCATTATCAAAATAAGTAGCCGATGCATCGGATAATGAATTACTACTATAATAACACAATAATAAAGTAACTATTATTATCTTTTATATTGTAATTATCACTAGCTTTTTTATTATGTTAATTTTTGCTCGATATTTAGATTCAAACCAGCAGAACCAGAAGAGTTATTGAAAGCTTTCCAGTTATTAGACCCTGAGAATCGTGGATATATCATGAAAGAGGATTTAGAGAAATCAATTATGGAAATTGGAGAACCATTTGCAAAAGAAGAAGTAGCCGATATGATGGCTGTGGCTTGCGATGCGGAAACTGGAAAAATTAATTACGAACATTACATCAATTTATTAATTGTGCGTAAAAATATAGATTTATTTCTATCGCTAAGTTTATTCAACGAGAATATACACTTTATCCGAAAGAATCGTTGCGTTATCGTTTGAGATATCAAAGACATAAAAATTACAGGTAAAAATTCCCAAAAATATTAATGTGTATAATATTGTCGATGAAATGGAAGCTGCGAAATTGGCAGAATTGCCTAAACGACGTAAATGGGAAAGCATTTTGTTTGAAGAAAAAATTACCTGATAAAAAATATATATAGATATTATTTTAGTGAAAGTGATATGTATGAAAGGGATATATCAGTATAAAAAATGTTAAAATCTGTGATTAGAAAAGTTATATAAATTTTATATCTTGTTATTTTTTCAAAAAATACATGCATTCATTCTATATCTAATGTTAATATAACATTGATATGAATTAATATATAACATATCAAGAATATTAAAAATCAATCGGCAATAATAATTTATAACTTTGAGAATATTGGAGGATCGCCTTTAACAGCCTGTGCCATAGCTGCATTCAAAAAATCTTCACTCTGAAGCATTGCCTTATTATGCATCGCCTATTGAAACAAATCCCAAAAATGTGTTATTGACAATTTTTGAAGTATGATAAATTATTTTATACATACATACATACATACATACATATATATATATATATATATATATAT